>PVKM010044977.1:0-12086 GCA_004027735.1 Carollia perspicillata
TTTTACAAGGCCGGGAAGTGTTCACGGGAAGCTAAATAACAGGTTAACGAGGAGGTATCATAGAAAGTGGTATTAACTTTACGAGGAGAAAACACTTTGTCTGGCAAGTGCCGACGCCCACCGGGACGGAGATATAAACCCGGGTGAGAAGCTGTGCCTCTGCATCGAGGGGGTAGCCAGCCTTGAAGGTCTGTCACTTGTGTCCTGGCTGCTCAGGTCATGGCTTCCAAATGCCTCAAGGCCAGCTTTTCTTCAGGGTCGGTCAAGGGCCTGGGAGGGGGCTACGGGGGCTCCGCACGTGTGTCCACCATGTACTCCAGCAGCTCTGGCAAGCTCCCGAGCCTCCCCTGGGGGAACCGGAGCTTCTCCACGTGCTCAGCGGGCCTGGGCAGGAGCGGCTGCAGGGCCGCCAGCTGCCTCCCTGCTCTCTGCCTCCCGTCGGGAGGCTTTGCCACCAGCTACAGTGTCAGTGGGGGCTGGTTTGGGGAGGGCATCCTCACCGGCAGCGAGAAGGAGACCATGCAGTTCCTGAACGACCGCCTGGCCAGCTACCTGGAGAAGGTGCGGCAGCTGGAGCGGGAGAACGCGGAGCTGGAGAGCCGCATCCGAGAATGGTGTGAGCAGCAGGAGCCCTACCTGTGTCCCGACTACCAGTCCTACTTCCGGACCATCGAGGAGCTGCAGAAGAAGGTGAGGGGATTCGAGTGGCGTTGGCTGCTTGGGGGGGCTGGTGCCGCCTGCACTGGGCTGGAAGCCAGGACACCCGTGGCGGTGGCCCTGCTCCCGGGGAGCACTGCAGGGGTCACAGGGCATGTTCACACTGTGGCCTTGTTTGCTCCTCCCAGTAATCTTATGAGGGAGGCATCGCAAGCCCATTTAACGGATGAGAACACTGAGGCGCAGGCTGGTTCAGTGACTTGTTTAAAGTGGTCCGGCTGGCAGTGCTCGGAGCCAGAACATGAACATAGGCTCTATGAACTAACTGATCGTGTCACCTTTGGTACCATAGCCTGACTCTTCTCTGCCCACTCCCTCCCCCTCCTCCTCCTCCTTCAAGGTAAGGGGATTGAATTTGATGAGTTTGGTGCAGGTCGGGTTTCCTATACCTAGTCCAGGAAAGGAAAAGCCTGTCAGAAGTTTCCTTCTTGCCCAGCCCCCATCCCCTAAAAGTCTCAGCTGCCTGCTGAGAAAGGCCATCTATGACCAAGGAATCACAGAGCACGCCCTTGGCAATAACCTGCCCAGAGACCCCAGCGGCCTAGGCAAAAGGAAGACAAGAGGAAACCACCATGCCGGGTTTTTCCTGTGGCATCTCCACACCTCCCTCCCTCTGTTTCGGGTTCGGGTCGCAGATGCATTGGAAGGGACCTTGGCAGCATGCCCAGAAGTCCTCACGGAGGCTCAGCTGCTGAGAGCCCAGGGATGGGCCCTGCCCTTTGTCCGAAGGAAGCGCATCCAGCTCGGGGGGGGGGGCACCCCGCCCTCAGAACGTCCTTCCTTTCTCTGAAGTCACTCTCCCTCCTCCAGACTCTGTGCACCAAGGCGGAGAACGCCAGGTTGGTGGTCCAGATCGACAATGCCAAGCTGGCCGCAGATGATTTCAGGACCAAGTGAGTGTCCCTCTTGCCTCTTGGTTGGGGTCTGGCAGAGACAGACATTGTTGATGTCCAGACTCAAGGTTTTGGCTTCATTAAGTCCCTGAGGCACTAGGGTGGACACCCAGCACCAGGCCAGTCTGCGGTGGGATCTGACTTAGATGCAAAATGGGAATGTGGCTTTAAGTGCCCTGTATGTGCCTGCCAGGTACGAGATGGAGGTGTCCGTGAGGCAGCTGGTGGAGTCGGACATGAACAGCCTGCGCAGGATCCTGGACGATCTGACCCTGTGCAAGTCCGACCTGGAGGCCCAGGTGGAGTCCCTGAAGGAGGAGCTGCTCTGCCTCAAGAAGAACCACGAGGAGGTGAGTATGGGGCAGGAGGTGAGCACAGGGAGCAGGTAGGTGTGGGGGAGGAGGGAGAATGAGGCAGCCAGCGGGGAAGGTTAGCACTGACCCCGGTCTATGCCACAGGAAGTGGACTCACTGCGCTGCCAGCTTGGTGACCGGCTCAACGTTGAGGTGGACGCCGCGCCGCCTGTCGACCTCAATCGCGTTCTGGACGAGATGAGGTGCCAGTATGAGACCCTGGTGGAGAGTAACCGCCGGGATGCTGCAGACTGGTTCAACACCCAGGTGGGCACCTGGGAACAGTCTGTGCAACAGGGACCCCCCCGTGGGCCACTCAGGAGTCAGCTGGCAGCTCTGCATCAAGAAACCTGTATTTGAGTCCCAGCTCCGTTTTTGACCTCACCAGGCATCTCGGGCAGGTTGCTTTCCTCTAAGCAACAAAGTCCTCAAGTGTAAAATGAATGGCTCAGCCTGGGTGATCTGGAAGGTCCTTCTTGGCCCATGACCCTAAGTGGCCTCTGCTAGACCTCTGAAGCTGTGTCCTCAGTCATCCCGACCAGGTCCTGGGTATGTACGTTTCAGACCGAGGAGCTGAACCAGCAGGTGGTGTCCAGCTCCGAGCAGCTGCAGACCTGCCAGGCGCAGATCATCGAGCTGAGACGCACGGTCAACGGCCTGGAGATCGAGCTGCAGGCCCAGCAGAGCATGGTGAGTCCCGAGGCTGCTGGGGACCGAGCCTAGCTGCGCATGAAACCCCCACCTTCCATGATCTGACCACAGAAGGCTGGTTCTAGTGGTTGCAGTTCTTGAGGACCCAGGATTTTCTATGCAGAGAAGACGGAACGAGAGCCCAGCCCCCACTCACAAATGTCCCAGTGGTGAGACAGGAGGCCTGCAGCAACCGACATGTCCAGGCAGCTGCTCCCGTATTTGTGGAAGCAGATTCTTTCTGAGTTATTCAGAGGTATTATTCATAGACTTACACTCTCTAGACCAAGATGGCTACAGGGGCTAATTGGTGCATCTCAAGCGAGAAGTCTGACTGTGGTTCACTCTGGATGAAAGTGATTCTCTGAGCTTCTGTTCTTGGATTCCGAGGCTACACTGAGACTCAGATGAATTAAGGTCATCTTCCTTGCTCCTCCTCCGACCTCCAAACTCCTTCTCTATGCAATCCTTGCTTTTACAGAGAGATGCTTTGGAGTCCACCCTGGCGGAGACCGAGGCCCGCTACAGCTCGCAGCTGTCCCAGGTGCAGTGCCTGATCACCAACGTGGAGTCCCAGCTGGCGGAGATCAGGGGCGACCTGGAGCGGCAGAACCAGGAGTACCAGGTGCTGCTGGACGTCCGGGCCCGGCTGGAGGGCGAGATCGCCACGTACCGGGGCCTGCTGGAGAGCGAGGACTGCAAGTGAGCATCACTGCACTCTCTCATCTCCTGGGTACAGTATACACAGTTCTGGGAGGCAGCACAGGGCCTGGGAAGAGCCCAGCATTTGGAGTCAGGAGCCTTGGGTTTTAGTTCTGGTCTTGTTACCAATTCAGCACGTGACCCTGGCAAGTCCTCTGTCTCCCTGGGCCTCTTGTTTTCCTTTTGGTGAAATGAGAGGGGCAGGACTAAGTGATTTTTAAGGTGATCTGAGTTATTAAAAACAGCAACTGGAGAACCCTACTGATCTGATCTTTTTCTTTCTCATAGGCTCCCTTGTAACCCGTGTGCTCCTGAGCCCTCGCCCTCCAAGTCATGCCTCCCCTGTCTTCCTGCGGCCTCCTGCGGCCCTGGCGCAGCCCGCACCACCTGCAGCCCCCGCCCGCTTTGTGTGCCCTGCCCAGGAGGCCGGTTCTGAGAGCGACTGGCCCAGAAAGTCAAGGCCATTGTCTCCAGGGCTTGGACTTGGCCACTACTGAACCCTAACCCTCAAGCCTAATCCCTTCTCTTTGTGCAGAGCCCAGGGCCTGGCCCGGAGTGGCCTCACGGCAAACACATGCCGTCAAGTTTCTCAGAGCCTGTCACTAAGGCTGGCTGCCCCCAAAGGCTGCGATTCCTGATCATTTCAAAGGGGGCCGGGGGCCTCTGTTCTCAGGCTGCCTCTTGGGTCAAGATTTTCTTCTGGGTGTTGTTTCAGTGGGCGCTGAAATGCAATGGAGGGCTTCGGAACAATAAAGCTCTTTTGCTCTGGCTTGCGATGCCTAAGTAGCACCGTTCAGGACTGTTGGCGTGTGTCTCTGCTGGGCGAGACGGGTGACTCCTGGGCAGATGAACAGGGGATGTTTGACCACGGGTGACCCTGGGGACGACAGGGTCCCATCATTCCTTTCCGGGCCGGGTAGAAGAAGTCTGCAGTGGGGCTTTTGCTAAGCGTTCCTGATGAAGACCTTTCTCCCGGAGTCCCATGTAGTGACAGGTGTTATCAAGCCCCTCCTACCATTCAGTATACATGGTCACCCCGGGGTCCTGGAGGATGGATAAGCCTGGGACCAGTACAATGGGAAGCACCTTGGGGCCACTTTATTTGCTCATGTCTGTGGTTCTCAAAGAGCAGCCATGTGAAGTCCCGCACCAGTGTGCTTTTAGGAGTGTGTTTACACCACCCCCCCGCTCTCTACGGCAGCCCTTTTCACTCAGCCTCCCCGTCCAGCAAACCCCCTGAAAACCCACACCCCATCAGAAGCAGGAGATACGAGAGTGAGCCGGCCGTGGTGACTTCCACGCACAGCCCGGAGATACTTGCCCTTAGGAGGCTCATCATGTGCTTGTGTGCCCTTGACATCTGATAAGGCACAGGTGCTTTTGGGTACCAAGGCATCTCAGCATAAAAGTGGGTGCTCCCCCGCACTTGACCCAAAGGTTCTCCCTTGTGTCCAGAACGTTCCCTTCACCCCACCCCACCCCAAACAGACAGTGGCAAACACCAAGTTCCATCAGTCCCAGCGGGGAATACAGAAGGATGACGGGGAGACTTCCCGAGATGGAAAGGAAGGCAGGCTGTCCCCAGATGGCCGTGGGCTCTTTCTAAGATGCCAAGAACACATGCTAAGGAGGTTCGGTGGTGTTGAGACTTGTAACAACATCCAGAGTGGAAAACAGATTGGGGAAGGTGCTAGGTAACCCTAGCACCCCACCTCTCAGGGGTGCCCAGTGTAGTTCACCCTGATTCAGCTGCAGACTCCTCCCCCTGTACAGAAAGGAGGCCTGGGGCTTTGGCTGCTCCTGGCCCTCCCATTCCTGTCACTCAGCATCACCTCCAATTTGGGATTCCTGCAACACCTTGGCTAGTTCAGCGGAGGCCCAGCCACCCAAAGAGGGTGGTGGTCTTAGGATCATGCAGTTCATTCAACAGACCCCCTACTGAGCACCTTCGGGCCAGTCGGTGTGTTAGGTGCTTGGGACAGGACTGACCCTCATCAGAGGGAGGCCTGGAGATGGGACAGGGAGGAGCCCACTCTCTGCCGCTTTTCCCCCCTAACTCAGTGGTGGGAGGAGGCCAGCGGAAGGGGGTCATGGCATTAGCATGATGAACGTGGGCTCCTGACACGGGTCAGACTGGCCCGAGCTCACCACTCGGCTCCATCCATTGTCTGGGAGACCTTTGGCAGGGGCAGGTCTCAGTTTCATCATCAGTAGACGAGAACATGGCCTTGACTGTGTTGTCGGGTCCCTCCGGCTACGCCAGCTCATGCCGAGTGTTTGAAAACTGGTCAGTATGTGGAGGCGCTATTCTAGCTGGACGCCTGGATGGCTCTGGCGGTGGGCATCCATCCTCCCCTGCCTAGGGTTTCGTTTCTGAGGCCTCCTTCCAAGCAGCAGCGTCCAGGGCAAACCAGGCCAGCCGAAGTGAATCAGTAGTCACATGACTTTGTGGGTAATTTCGATGCGGAGCAAAGTCAGTGGGAGAAGCCACAGCCAGCAGGCAGTGACGTGTGGTCTGTAGAATTCAGGGGCCTGTGTTAACTCTCACCGAAGCCACACTCTTCCTCTTTACCGTGTTCTTTGTCATACAAGCCCCTTCCGAATCCATGCTAACTCCCTCCAAGATGGAGCTAGCCAGGTCCTGCCTTGAATTACTATCTATGTTATTTGCTTGTGCTTTTTAATTGTTAAGCTGTTGGCAATTTGGCCAGAGGTCCTCAGCCCTGGCTGCACACTGGAAGGACCTGGAGAGCTTTAAAGGACCTGGATCGCTGGTCTGAAATTCTGAAATCCCGAAATCCCGACTTCAGTTGGTCTGGATTACAGCCTGGTGTTCGGGTGTTTGAAAGCTCTCCCCATGGTTCCAAGGTGCAGCCAGGGTTGAGGGCGCTTCTGGCAAGACAGCTGAAAGGGGGCTCAGGGCAGCTCCGGGGTGCAGACCTCAGTACGACCTGGGCCCCACGCTGTGCTTTTAACGACTCTTGGTTTGGGCTTCCCTGCCCCCTCCTTCCATTTCAAACATCTGGACTGAATTTTTAATTGCAGCTCTCACCTATTTAATTCCAAAGAGCTATGTCTTTATTTTCTGGTCCTCTTGTATAACACCCAGTTCTTGTTTCAAGGATGTCACTGCTATACTTCCACACATAGGTTATAACAAATATACACACATATATCGTAATAGATTGTTTTAGAGCCTGCATTATTTTTGTTTTCCCCTAAATTCCTCTTCATTGTTTTGTTTTGTTTGCTTGTTCTGTCTCTGTTTGTAACGTTGGAAAACTTCAAATGTCGGGTGGTTCTTCTGCTTATATTTGATGACCAGGCACTCCATAGAAACCGATGGAAGTTCCCACGCGTATGAGCACGTTGGCCAACTGGCTGTTTGGATGGTAGAACTTTCTAAATTCGGCTTTTGCAGGTCTTTTCTGTGAGGTCATTCTGTTTTTCCAAAGAGTGGGAAGAAGGGGGCAGTCTGCGGCCAGGACTTGACATGCGTCCTATCTGCCCTTTACTTGTTTAAATGGGTCCTTTACATAGGTCCTGGCCCCAAACTCTCACCAGTATTTCTTTCTTGTTTCCCCCATGTTCTTGGCTTTATCTGCATCACTTTCCCTTCTTAGCCTCCCATTTTTCTTTCTTTCTTTTAAAGATTTTATTTATTTATCTTTAGAGGAGAAGGGAAGGAGAGAGAGAGAGAAATATCAATGTGTGGTTGCCTCTCGTGCGTCCCCTGCTGGGAACTGGCCTGCAACCCAGGCATGTGCTCTGACTGGGAATCGAACCGTGATCCTTTGGTTCTCAGGCCTGTGCTCAATCCACTGAGCTACACCAGCCAGGGCCCATGTTTCTATTAAATGTGTGTGTTGGATAGTTTGCTTTGGCCTCAGAGAGGCTGGGGGGCAGTGGAAAGTCTTTGGATTCAGAGAGATCTGGGTGCACCCTCTTGCCCTGGAGCAACCTTTCCTGGCCCCCACTTCTTCCTTGTGAAACGTACCCAGCTCGGGCACGTTGGCTGGAACCCTGGTCTGCTGAGGCTTTGAACACTCTGCTCTCCTTTATTGCATTTGAGTAGCGCGGCCTTTGCTGCAAGATGTCTTGGGGACCACGAGGTGGGACTGCATCACAGTGCACAGCCTCTTAGCACCTTCCCGGCGCCTCTCCTCCTGGCCCCCGTCCCCCTTGCCTCTCACCCCTTCCTGCCATGACTGTCCTGGGAACCTCAAACTCTCCTCCTCTCTCTTCCTCCCCTGCCTTGCCAGCCAACATAGAGGTATGTGGGCGCCCATCTTCTTTTATCCCCAAAACGTCTTAATGTGTTTTTTCAAGTAAAGATTTTTTTTTTTCTGCAAGAGGAATCCTGGTGGCAGGTGTTAAGATACACATCTTCTTACACTTCAGCTGTTCCCAAAGCCGCCTGGAGGACCCGTTAGACTCTGGTGGCTGGGCCCCACCCTCCGAGTTTCTGCCTCAGCTGGTCTGGGGTGAACTGGAGAAACTGCGTTTCTAACATGGTCCCGAGGGATGTCGATGCTGCCACTCTGGAGACCACCCTTTGAGAACCATTGCCGCCCCTTATTCTAACACTAATTACCTTCTAGTTTTTTAAGGTGAAGATTAAAGAGGCAAATTGATGCCAAGCACCCAGCATGGTGCCTGGTGCCTGTATGCATTCCATATGTGTTGGTTATGATTTGGAAGCCTGGTCTGCTGAGTCTCACTCATTCCATGAGAGGCGTCCGTACCTCTTCCCATCTGACTCCACTGTCTTCCCTAAATAGTTAATCCAGACAAAGGGACTAGAAATCAAACGGACAGATAGTTTAATCTAACCCTTTCAATTTGCATGAGGCCCAGAGAGGCAGAGGGGCTTTCCCCAGGTCACACAGGAAGGGAAAGGGTAACATCTCTATCTTGACTTTTCTGAAGCAATAGAAATAGTATATGAAAAATAAGACAAGTGCTTCTATTCCAACATTACGTTGAGAAGATGGATAAATAAGATGTGTCTGTATAACACAGGCACTAAACATGCAGTGTGTGAGCGGGTGAGCATTGCAGGCAAGGACCGAAAACCACCGGTCTTGTGCGTTGCTTTCTTGAGGACGACCCAAGGCTTCTACAGTTGGGGTCACCTGCTCCCAACGTCCTGGCTTAGCTCGTCCAGGGCTGCAAAGTGTCACTTCTCCAGGGAGCTGATTCACACTGCCTCCCTTCTCTAAGTCCTGAAGTGGGCCCTCCCTGTCCACCGCTGCAGAGAGGGAAGGCAGAGCCTGTCCCCGCCTGGCCAGCCTCAGTCTCAGCAAATAATTGAACCTGACAACGCTGTCCGTGGAGCAGTGGGAAATGAAGGGGAGGATCCAGAGACAGTCAAGGTTAGGGCATCCGCCTCCTGGAGATGTTCATGATGCTGAACGCTTTTGCCACGAGTGGGGTTCTCTCACTTTTCTTTCCCAACAGTGTCCAGCTGAAAAGATTCCCGGTTCTTAGGCTCACTGTGTGCGTCCTGAATTTGCTCTCTCCTCCCAGGTATAAATTCTTCACCTGGGTAGGAAGATGCTTCGTGCCCAGAAGCCCAAGAGGCTCTCTTTCCTATCTCCAGGGTTTTCTGCCACTGCCAGTGTTGGTACAGGGCTGTCACCCACACACTTCCTCTTCGAGGGGCCAGGCCCCTTCCCACGTTCAAAGGAGCGGCTGCTGCCCCACAGCATGGTGGCTTTTCCCAGGGCTGGGGCGGGTGGGGGCACGGTGGGCAAGGCCATCGGTGGCATGGGGCCAGGCCACCGTGGTCTCCTGGTGGCTCCACCCTGGTAATGAGGGCCCAGGCGTGCAGTCGGTCCTTTGAAGATGTGTCCAGAAGCTTTCCCCTGGTGATCAATGACAGGAGCCCAGAGTCCTGCTTTAGCCAAATGACACGCTTGGCCTCTTTTATGAGGAAAGGAACTCCTTATTGGAAACTAAATTACAAATTAATTGGCAGCTTCCTCTGAGGCCGAGTCTAAACATCCACACCACCCCCTGATGACTTTCTAGTGTAAACCCCCTCACTCCAAGGGTATAAAAGGGCCTGAACAGGATGGGGTCTGTCGCTGTTGGTGATCTGGCAGTTACAGCTAAGGAGAAGAGGCCTCCCCAACATGACGTCCACCTGCTCACCTGGCTCTATCAAGAGCGGCGCACGGACCTCCTCTGTGGGCTCCAGCAGCATGAGCTGCCGGCCAGAGCTGTGCCCGAGTTACGTCTGCCAGCCCGTGACCTGCGCACCTTCCGTCTGCCTGCCCACCACCCACCGGCCGGCCAGCTGCTTCCCCAAGACCTATGTATCCAGTTCCTGCCGACCCAGCAGCTGCTGGCCATCCGGTGGCATCTCCAGCTCCATGGGTACCTGCAGCTGGTACTGTGAAGGGACCTTCAATGGTCATGAGAAGGAGACCATGCAGTTCCTGAACGACCGGCTGGCCAACTACCTGGAGAAGGTGCGGCAGCTGGAGCGGGAGAACGCGGAGCTGGAGAGCAAGATCCAAGAGGCCTGCCAGTCCCAAGCGCCTATCATGTGTCCTGACTACCAGTCTTATTTCAGGACCATTGAGGAGCTCCAGCAGAAGGTGAGGGCAAGTGGTGACTGGTCTCACCGGGAAGGCGGCTGGAACGGCTGCCATTCCAGATTGGAATCTCATCATTTACTTAGCTACGTGCATGGAAAAGACACTTCCCTGGGGCATAGAGTTATCTCATAATTTGAGCACGCAGCCAGGGCACTTAATGTGGAAAGAGGCCTGGGATGCGGTGTCAGTTCTACCACCGATTCATGGCATGACTTTGGGAGGTTCCTTTCCTTCCCTAGACCTCAGTTTCCTCATCTGTGGAATGAGGGACAACAATGGTCCTTACCTACAGGGGCTGCTAAGAGGGTTCCATGACTGGATGCAGATAGAGGGCTTAGCACAGCCCCTGGAACACGGGGCATTTTCAGTAAATGTTAGTGCTTGGTAAGGACCCTTCTCTGTTATAGGAGTGGCTTCTGACTTCATGAGATTCTTTCCTTCCCTGTTGGTCATTGAATCCAAAATGGGGCATTTGGATTTGTGACGACCCAGGTGCTTAAAAAAATAAATCCCATGTCTTCAAAAACCAGCAGTTCACTAAGTAGCCCCCTCAGTGTTCCAGGGAGGAGGGGCTTCTGCAGGAATGGAGGTAAGGTTGCTGAGTCCCACCGGCTACGTCTTCTCCTGACTCGGGTTCTTTATCCTTCTTCTTGTCCCGGACTGACCCTTCCGTGTGCTCCGGCCTGCAGGTCCTGTGCACCAAGGCAGAGAACGCCAGGATGGTCGTGCACATTGATAACGCCAAACTGGCTGCCGACGACTTCAGGACCAAGTGAGTCTGGCCAGGGGATGGGACTGCCCTCTCTCCTGGCCCTGGCTTCTGGCAGCTTCCCACTGATTTCGCCGAGAGTTGGAAGAGCACCAGCAGTTCAAGGTCTCCCCTGAGTTCTGTGTTCCGTCTTACCCCTTGTTGCTGACCCTGTCCCCCTGCAGGTACGAGACAGAGCTGGCCCTGCGGCAGTTGGTGGAGGGCGACACCAACAGCCTGCGCAGGGTCCTGGATGAGCTGACCCTGTGCAAGGCTGACCTGGAGGCCCAGGTGGAGTCCCTGAAGGAGGAGCTGCTCTGCCTCAAGAAGAACCACGAGGAGGTGAGCCTTGGGAAGTAGAATGCAGAAAGAACGTGGGGTGTGGGGTCAGAGACACAGGCTGAAATTCCCAGGCCAGCCACCTACTGTTTCTGTGACTGAGCCCAATGTATCTAACCTTCCCGAGCCTCCTCACCTGTACCCTGGGGACAGCACTATCGGAAAGGGTTGCTGTGAGGATTAAACAAGAATGGAATGTCCCTTGCTCAGTGCTCAGAAAGGCTGGCACTGCCCTCTCTGCATTTCCTGGACTTGCCTGACTGCCAAATGCTTTCTCGCTGCATTTGTTTTTCTCACGAGAGCCGAGTTTCAGGGGAGAGTGGGGCGCTGGAGCCCCAGGGGCTGTCAGACTCTGGAACCCACACCTGTCCACCTCTGCAAGCCTGGACTACTGGGATGACCCCTGTGTCTTCCAAGGGAGAGTTGAACTGCCCTGGTTTCCGTCTCTTTTCTGTCCCCATCCTCATCTTCCTGGTCTCTTCTATTTGCATATAATATATTTAGTCCGAAAGCCTTAGGTCAACCCTTTACTTTCTGACTTTTCCTGCAGGCCCGTGGAGGGAAATTCCCTCCACCCTGGGCACCTGTGTGCTGTGACACCCACCTGAGCTCTGCTGTTTTTTTCCCCTCCTTCCCTGGGTTGACTCTCAACCTCTTGGCTTGGGATTTGAAAGAACAAGTGCCTCTGAATCCTGGCTGGGTTTCTTTAGGCCTAAGTGTAAAGTAACCATCAGTCACCACGTATTTCCCAAGTGCCCTAAGGTGCCTGACTCATCCCACCTAATCAGAGAACTGGGGCCTGAACCAAGAAGCCACTAATGAGGCTTATCACACACCCCAGTGCCTCGGTGACAGCTTCTTTTCTTTGACAGCCAAACCTGGGGACGTGCCTGCGCTAATCTGGCCTTGAACCAAGTGAGGCCAGGCTTCGCTGCCCCGATTCCCAGATGAACACCGGTGGGAAGGGTGGGCAGGCACACAGGGGCACAGGCTCCCCACGTTTGCTCAAATGGAGTAAACAGACCTTGACGCTGCTCTC
>PVKM010044978.1:0-12100 GCA_004027735.1 Carollia perspicillata
ATCTCTACCTGACCTCAGTCCAAAGGGCTCTAATGCCTACTTCTCTAATTCATAAGGTAAACCTGAGTGATCTTTTAATACATAAAGCAGATCAAACCATTCTGTCACTCAAAGCTTTTAGTTGCTTTCCATCATACTTAAGATAAAAATCCAAACTTCCAAACAAAAATGACAAGGTTCTGCAGTTTGGCCCTGCCTACCTCCCTAGCCTTACCTGGAAGTCACTCTCTTTTTCTCGCACAAATCCATCCATCATGCCTTCCTTCAGTTCCTCCAATGATTCCAACTCCTTTATACACATTGATGCCTTCACATGTCACTTTCTCCCTCAAAGTGTTCTCTTTCAAGGTTCATCATAAATGACGTGTTCTCAGCGAGGCCATCTGTAACCACCTCACTCCTTACCAACACATCAAGAGGGGTCCTTTTCGACCCTCTCCTTCTTGCCTCCCTAGCACACAACTGCTGTGGTGATGTGCGTAAGGGAATGCCAGCAGCTGCCCCCCACTTCTCTGTTCCAGTGGGCAGAGCAAGTCTCACTGCAGCAGGTGTTAGAGAAGCAAGAAACATTTACTGTGGTCAATGTAGAATAGGTAGATTTACATAGCAGAAGTTTATGTGATATAACAAAGGAAAATCCTCATAATGCTCCTGGTACATACAGCTGGTCACTTGGGAAGAGGCAGACAATTATGCTTAGGGATCCCAAGGCCTTCTGGGGGAAAAAAAAAAGAAGAAGAAGAAGCCAACCAAGAGCTTACCTCTTCCCACAAGAAACTTGGAGCAGGGTGGCTTTGGCTATATTTATTAGAGGGAAAGATATGAAAAGTCTTAAAAGACAATTCGTTGTTTTATCAGGGAAGGGAAACCTGTCAGGAGGTGATCTGAGTACAACCCAGAGCCTAAGGACCTGAAAGCGAGGGCTGATTCTGGACAGAACGTGGCCTGAGGCCAGCTGCCCTCTGGGTCCGTACTTTCTAGCGCATCGGTTGCTCTCCGGGGAATTACTGCTGAGCTTTGTGGCTGGAGTGCACTCAGGTTCCCTCTAATGATGGCATCCAAGCACAGACACATGCACTACAGCCTGGGCAGCGACGTGCTCCAGCAGCAGTGAGCAAGCAGCTGCCCAGACAAGGCCAATCTGAAGTAGAGGAACTGTGTGGCAGTGGGAAACCACAGTAATGACCCATCGGACTGGTTATATTTGTTTATTGGCATGATTGTTTATTTACTGTCTGTCTACCTTAGTATATTGAAAGCTTCACAAAAGAAGACAGCATGTCTGCTTGGCTTACCATTGGGGCTACCAAGGATAGCACAGGTTGCACACTGTTAAAAGGAACAGCATTTGTGAAGAATACAGTGTGAATAGGGCCCCTAATGCTAAATAATTGCTCAACTCATATAACCATATGATTCAGCCCTGGTCACCACGGTATCATCACAGTGAGCAATGTCACAGGCATACAGCAACACTCAGGCAATACTTTTTGAGTGATTGTATAAAAAAATGCAAGGTCTACTTTGTCTGTTTGCTCACATTTCTGTGCTTCTTCCTAAGAAGTCTTTGGGTGTTTTCCTCCTTGCATCTAATACAGTATGTCTGACAGGGATGATTTTATCTACTTAGAGCCACAGGAAGTCAGAACTGAAGAGAAGGTTAGAGTTTATCATTGTTTTATCTTACAGACAAGGAAAGGGAAAACCAGAAAGATAAAGAGACTTCTGTCATGTGGTGGAAAAGTCATGACCAGAACCCAGGTCTCTTGCCTTTCTACAATCTTTCTGTGGTCCTCACCTGATTTTTCAGTTATTCTATTTTGTTCCTCTCACAAAACAGGAGTGCTCACAAGTCGGTGGTCACTTAATCGCTAACCTCTGCTGGTGCCTTAGGACTTGTTGACATACTCATCAATTTGGGGAAATCTACCTGACTCAAACAAGGTGGTGTTAGCAGGACTTTACCAGGGAAATTTCACACCTCAAGACTGCCAGCAAGGCTCCACTTTACCATCTGGTGAATTACCCAAAATGCATCTGATTTTTCACAATCTCTCTTTCATTATTTTTAACATTAACAACATATCGTACTTCTTTTTCCAAATTTGTATGAATCACACCAACAGCAGCATATTCTCAACCACAGAAAATGATACTTACTAGGTATTCAGAAAGAGGAACAAAAAGATCAAATCTACAGGAAGTATCCAAGGATTAGTGAAAAGTATGTTTTTAAAATCATACTTGATTTTTTTGATCAATAATTGCTTGCTTGACCTTTTGTTTTTATATTAACAAGATTTTTAAAAATAGTAATGGTATTTTTTATAGAATTTATCCTGTACTTATATTATTACATGACTCCTACCTAAATTAATAACTGATTTTTTTTCTTTTTAACAGAATTAAGGTGTGAAAAAAATCAAGCCTCCTCCCTCTTCTATCTCTGTCACCAACTTTTATCTTTAGATTTATGATCCTTAAACACTTACCATAAAAATCATTGCTGGTTGTCCTGGCCGGTGTGGCTCAGAGGATTGAGCTTCAGCCCATGAACTGAGAAGTTAATGGTTTGATTTTGATTCCCACTCAGGGCACATGCCTGGGGTGCAGGCCAGTTCCTCAGTTGGGGTGTGCAACAGGCAACTGATCATGTATCTCTTGCACACTGATATTCCTATCCCTCTCTCTCTCTTTTCTCCTCACTCTAATGTAAATAAATAAAATCTTTTTAAAAAATCAGTGCTGATAAAATAATATATAGATTTTGAATAAACACTGAGATCAGCCATTGAAATGTCCTCTTTATGAATGTTGCCCAAGAGAAGCTCTGGGTGGGCCAACTGATGGTAATTTGTAGGTTGTGTTATTTGTAGGTTGCAAACAATATTAATGTCTAGTCAGGACCTGGCCAAACTGTGAGGCAGTTTACAACTGTGTGATTCTCACACTTTGGTTTGATTTAAGGCTTGCGTAAACTCCATTCTGAGCTGTGAGTGATTCTATTCAGCCTCGATATTTCAGATCACCTGTGAAAATGAGGAAAACGGAAGCACAGGCTCTGTTAAGAAGTGTGCAGGATGAGCTAACCTAGGACAATAACTAGGCATACGATTAATTTGACACAAACCTTTGCATGAGGACATGTCTGAGCAAACCAGAAGACACAGGAAGAAGGGCCTCCCTGGAAAGACAGGAGACCTGTTTCAGACCCGTGGCAGTGGTCTGCAGAGCACAAGGTGGTGGTTACGCCTCAGGTTTACGGATGAGGGGAGATGGGATCTGGTGCTTATTAGACTTAAAGGGTTAATGGGCAGCTGTGAGGGGAAAAGTATTCCAGAGCTGAGAAAACACAGAAGAGCACAGAGATGGTGGCAGGACAGAGGAGGAGGGATGAATTACAGTTCCTTGTAAAAGTTCATGTGCCTGTGATTTACCATTTTTCTTATTTTCTTATTTTTTTTCTGAAAAGTCTCCACCACATATTCCCCCCACTGAACTATAGCTAATCAAACTGTAAAACATCACTTGTCTCTTTTCTCCAGGTTCCTGGGGGAAAGGTCTATCTAAACACAAGTCAACATTATCATCCAGTAAAACATCACAGTAGTATTCCTAATACAGAAGGAATATTCCAATTATGCTCATATCCATGTATCTTGGTTTTCATTACAATCCTGTGAAATGGACTAGGTAGGTGTTTTAATTACTGTTTTACAGAAGAGAAGAAAATTGTTCACAAAAATATCAAGTGAGTTATCTAAGGTCACACAACTAATAGCTCATGTAACTGGGACAGAACTAGATAGACCCCGTCTTCTGATCTGGGTGCTTAGATGGTGCGGTAACTAGCATGCATGGGGCATACCTGTATGGCAGGCAATTACGGTTCCCACGGAAAACAAAATCAGCACACAAGACTGATACCGTACCTGCCCCCAGGAGGTCAGATAACCAATATGTCCAATGAAGTATTACTCACACTATGCCAGGGAAAAACAAGGTTGGTGCTGTGAGGTCAAAGGGCTGGAGTACCCAACCAGACCTAGAGAGGATCAGGAAAGGCTTCTCTACCAAAGCAACTTCTAACTTGAGACCTTAGCCACTGCAAGAGGGATGGCTGCTTGGCAGCTGTTCTTGAGTGACAGAGGGGTAAAGTGGCAAGTGGGAAAAATGGAGAGAGCAGTGTTCCGAGTAAAGCGAGCAGAGTCACAGAGAATTTTCACTCCACAGTGCCACTTCCCTGTGTGTGTACATCTCTCTCATTAGAAAGTCACACACTTTTTAATTTGAAGTAGTCCCATTTGTTTTTTTTTTCTTTTATTCCCTTGCCCTAGGAGATATATTGGCAAAAATATTGCTACATGAGATATCTGAAATTTTACTGCCTATGTTTATTGCTAGGATTTTTATGGTATCACAACTTACATTTAAGTCTTTTATCCACTTTGAGTTTATTTTAGTGTATGGTGTAAGGCAGTGGTCTAGTTTTTATGTACCAGTCCAGTTCTCCCAACGCCATTTACTGAAGAGGCTATCTTTACTCCATTGTATGCTTGTGCCCCCTTTGGCAAATATTAGTTAACCACGGAGACATGGGTTTATTTCTGGGCTCTCTATTCTGTTCCATTGATCTATGTGTCTGTTCTTATCCCAGACTATTTTGATTATAGTGGCCTTGTAGTGTAGTTTAATATCAGGCATTGTGATCCCTCCTGCTTTGTTCTTCTTTTTCAAGATTGCTGAGGCTATTTGGGATCTTCTTTGGTTCCATATAAATTTTTGGAGTGTTCATTCTAGATCTGTGAAATATGCCATTGGTATTTTAATATGAATTGCACTGAATCTATAGATGGCTTTGGTAGTATGGATATTTTAATCATGTTAATTCTTCCAATCCATGAACATGGTATATGCTTCCATTTATTTGTATCTTCCTCTTCTTTGTTTAGTGTTCTATAATTTTCTGAGTACAGGTCTTTTACCTCCTTGGTTAAATTTATTCTTAGGTACTTTGTTTTTTGTTGATGTTGTTGTTGTTTGTGTAGTAAATAAAAGCATCTGCACAGCTAAAGAAACCATCATCAAAATGAAATGAGACCTGACAGTATGGGAGAACTGATTTGCCAATGACACATTGGACAAGGATTTAATCTCCAAAATATATAAAGAACTCACACAACTCCACACCAGGAAGACAAACAATCCAATTAAAACATGGGTGAAGTACCTGCATAGACACTTCTCCAAGAAGTACATACAGATGATCCATAGGCATATAAAAAAATGCTCAACATTACTAGCCATCAGAGAGGTACAAATTAAAACCACAATGAGACATCACCTCACACGTGTCAGAATGGCCATCATTAATAAATCAACAAACAGCAAGTACTGGTGAGGATGTGGAGAAAAGGGAACCCTAGTAGCCTGTTGGTGGGAATGCAGACTGTGCAGCCATTGTGGAAAGCAGTATGGAATTTCCTCAGGAAATTAAAAATGGAACTACCTTTTGACCTAGTGTTTCCACTGCTAGCAATATACTCTAAGAATCCTGAAACACCAATTCCAAAGAACTTATGCATCCCAATGTTCATATCAGCACCATCTACAATAGGCAAGATTTGGAAACAGTCTAAGTGCCAGTCATCAGTAGATGAGTGGATTAAAACACTATGGTACATTTACACAATGGAATACTATGCAGCAGAAAAAAAGAAGGAGCTCCTACCCTTTGTGACAGTATGGATGGCTCTGGAGAGCATTATGTTAAGTGAAATAAGCCAGGCAGTGAAAGACAAATACCTTATGGTCTTACTTATAAGGGGAATCTAATGAACAAATCAAACAAATGAGGAAAATAGAACCAGAGGCATAGAATCCCAGAATAGACCGACAGCAGTAAGAGGGGAGGAGGGAAATGGGGTATCTTTGGAAGAAGGTGAAGATATTAGTCAAAGGACGTGTATGAAGGACCCATGGACCTGGACAATGGTGTGGGGATGGACTATGGATGGTGGGGCTTGGCAGAGGGGGGTAAAGGGGGAAAAATTGGGACAACTATAATAGCATAAACAATAAAACAAAAAAGTCACATGCTGTCCAATGATCATTTCCATGTAAGAATGAATTACAATGTTTACTATAAGATGTCACATACACTTAGGGGACAAGATATAAGAGTAATGCCAAGAAAAATTAGACTTCTTTGATTATGCTCTTTACTCTGTGAAAGTTGGGATTTTCTAGGGAAAAGAGGGACTTGAGAGGCTATCTAATAATCCTCAAGAAGCACAAGGCATGAATGAGATAAACACGGAACACTGGTGGATTATAAAAATATCACAGAAATGTAAGAAGTTTTGGGGGGCACTCCCCTCCCACTGCTTCCCTGTAATGCAAGGCCTATCTGAAAATTGAAGCAGGACACCCAGTACCCCTCACTACTATTCCTCAGCACCCCCAGAAGAACCATCATCTGTCACAAATGCTTGTAGTGCATATTCCTGAGTGCTATTCCCAGAAAACTGAATCTGTGGAAACTTTCATAATTGAGTCGTTGACCTTCACAACTTTTTCAAAAGAGAAAGGCCAATGACTCACAATTATGCTACAACTCTAGACCATCTGAATTTCTTCAAATCTGATGGCTTAAGAACTGTTTAATTCTTGGCTCTCTCTGATAAACTCCAAATTTAAAAAAAATCTGTGTTTTTTTAGCTTTGATTTATCTCAGTCTTCAAGTCACTTGGGCTTTCTGGATATATCATTTAGATAGTCCGCCGTCTTCCATACTGTGTCCAAAAGCCCTAGTTGCACAGGGTTCCCATTCTGACAAAACACAATCTACCAATCTTTTCCCAAAGTTCCTCATTCTGGTTCATTGAACCATAATTCTCCCAAAGAAGACACCTGAAAATAACATAAATAGAGAAAGACCTTAAATATCTATTAGTCCTACCTCTGTACTTTATAGATACAAAGATACATAACTTGCATATATGACAGAAAGATATATAAGGCTGTCATTCATCACCTCTATGTAAGCTAAGCAAGCAAATAAACAACAAAATTGAAAATAAACTCTGAGTTGGATATCCTTAATTATTCTAATTCTAATATTCTTTATATCAGTTCTTCATCTGAATGATACAGAAAATACTGGCATTCCTACAGGACGCAGTCAAATGAGGTAGTTTTTCACAGTGACTAGGACACAGGAGATATGTAAGAAATGTTTGTCGAATCAATCACTCCTAAAAGCGACCATTTCTAATAGCACTAGTTCTCTCTTACCTTTCCTCCTCTGACTCATCTCTTCCCACTGTCTCTAACCTAAAGCCCTAACCGGCCTGAAGAAGCAAGCCGTAACTAATCCCACTTTCCCTTTTCCTGCCTACACCTATCCGCACTCTACTGCACTGCCAATCTTTTAAAAATTCTCTCCCCTATTTAAAAAAAAAAAAAAAATAGAGGCTGTACGGCCTACTGGCAAAACAAAAAACAAACACCCCACCGTCCTCATCCTCTGTTCCCCTTAACCATCATCTCCTGTCGGCCTCCGGAGCCTTCCCACACCACAGGGTCCCGCAGCTCCAGTGCGCGCGCTCTGTTCTCTCCCGCTAGGCTCCGGGGCCCACCAGCTCTCAGCTCCGGGTTCAAGCTGTGTCATCCCACCTCTTCCAGGAAGCCTCCTCTGGCAAATTCAGGTGGACTTTCTTCCCAGAGTCAAAGGCATTCATTACATCCTAACTTGTATTGTTCTCTAATTGTTTCACTCGTAAATGTGGGAATTCTGCTTTTCTGAACAGATTACAACTTTGACCATTTTTCATAAGTCTATTTAATACCCCTTGCATAGTACCTAAAATGTATGGTAGTGAACTCAAAAAATGTAAAGAATTGAAAATAATCTCAATTCTTATAAAAGCAAATTACATGTTTCCCATAATGACAATTCACATGTTTAATCATTTTCCCTGTAACTATATGCTTAATATGGCAGAAATTTATAGGTAGAGAAAATTTGCAATTGAACAAAACTTTTTAATAGTATAAAACAGCATTATTTCTGTAAAGCAAATCTATCACATGTAGTATATTTCAGGCAAATTTTATTTGTCAAAATATATCAGTGATTCCTTAAATTAAAAAAAAAGTTATATCTACATTGTGAAATATGTTCTCAAATCAAAGCATCCGTGTCTACATCTGCAGACACTGAGCAGGGAATGTGCTGGTTCAAGATCAAAGGCAAACGTTTCTAAGACTGCTTTTATCCAGTTCCTATTATAAATGAGTGGCTCTGTTCCTCATACCTTACTTTTCACATTGTTGATAGTTACTTTATATTTACTGTTTTTAAGATAACTACACTGTTAGCCATATTTTACCTGTATGAGGAATGCCTGGTTTATAAAAGCACAAAATGTACTCATAGCTTTTCTCAACACTCATCCAAGGTTATTGCCGCTTCTGGAATCTTGGCTATCATGTCAAATAACAAAACTATTTGGTGACTGTGGTGCATAAAAATAATTATAATAATAACAATAATAAAAAGTCAAACAGATTGCATTGCTGAGTCAACTGACTAATTCCAAAGAATGACAAACGAACAGAAATAGAGCTAAGAATCATAGACATGGTGACAATATTTTCCACTGTATTCTCACTCAGTTTTATATCTTGTATTTTGTAAGGTGTCTGGAAAAAATAAGAAGTAAAAAACTTTCATTGGCAGCATAGATAACCTATATTTAAATATTTATGTGGTAGGAACTTGTAGCAGTTGCAATATTTTCTTATTCTCTTCTCTGCTAAGTCTTCTGGCAGTAACAACTGAATATTATTATAATCATGATAGACTTCCAAGATAAAAATATACTCAGGGTTCTTTTAAGTAGGGAGTTTGGATGATTCCCAACTCAACAAAAGCTAATAGGGAATCTGTATTTTACCCATAGTTAAGAAAAAGATGTAGAAAACAATCTCTCACTTTAACATTAATACACTAAAAATTCAATTCACTAAGTTCTAGTGTTTTCATTCTTATAATTCCCTCACCTATTAAGAAAGTGGTTTTGCCAGTTTCTTTCTTTTGAAATAATTCCAGCTTTTTAGTGGAGAGCTCTCTGAAGATATTAGAGATTTAATTTCAACGGGGCCAAAAACAGAAGATAGAACTATTTGCTTCAGTTTAAAAAGTACCCATTTTGCAAATCTTTAATTTCTCCTATTTGATATAATCAAGCATGTTAAAATTTTTTTAAGTTTAATGTTTTTATGAGAACTGAATTAATAAGATCTCTAAAAACAGGCTGCAAACCAATAGATTTGTTTGACTGTAGGTATTAGTTGAAATTAAATAAGGCTATATTTCCAAATAGTCTTTCTTAAGAGAGTAAATTTGGCCATCCTAGGTTATGATTCTCAGAACCAATCTACATTTTTCCAAGGCCACTAAGCTCATGGTATTAAAGTTTTAAAGTAAAAGACGCAATACTGTACATAGTATCTCTTTTAGTTAAAAAAAATCTATACATTCAGTTAACTGTATGGGTAAGCATTTTATTCATATGACTTAACTGCATTTTTTCCAGGATATAAAAAATATGATAGAGCAAACTCAAAGATGTGGGAATCAAATGACAGTCCTGAAAAAATCAGATTTTTCTTTGTTGCCTTTAAAGTTATGTTAATTTTCATAGTTTAGTAAAGTGTTTATTATTTAAGAACTTTCCCCCTCTGTTTGACCACCTACACACTCCATTCTTCAACCATAGAAGTAAATATATCTAAAATTGGTGGTGGTTTTAATAAGCCATGGTGATGACATCAGCCTGAGTTCTAGCTCCTGGAACACAGAACTGTGACGGTATAGCAGCTTGTGGTTGGAGCCAGCCTCAGGCAGTTGGAATGATGCTGGACCCCCTAGGAAGTGCTTGCACAGAGAGTCAGTCAGTGGGCCCTCAAGGTCTTGAACTCTCCTTGTCACCACATGTTGTCAATGATTTGGAGCCAAGACATGTGCTCTGAATATACTGCACCAGTGAAACACAGGTCTTCTGTAATATCTGCTTTGTCCAATGAATGGGGAGGGTGTGTGGGGGGAAGGGACTATGGTTCTATTTTTAAATACAAGAGATTTAAAACTATAAGTGGTGCACAACAGTGTCAGTGTATTGATATCACTGAATTGTACACTTAAAATAGTTAAAATGGTAAATTTTATGCTATGTGTATTTTACCACAATTTAAAAAGGAAAACTAAATGTGTGTGGGCTCTGAAAACTTGTATCCGTGGGTTTCAGAAGTTTTTCACAACTGTCTAATAAATTTCTGGGTCCAATATATAATGTGTTATAATTGTCAAGCCGCTATTTCTGCAACATAACTCCTATCAAGTCAGTTTGCCCAAATACGTCTCCATCCATCAGGCATTAGTAAATAGCACTTACCCACAGAAATCTCCAGCTAAAAGTAACAGAGGAAAGTAAGATGTAAGAGTGGCTGTTTTACAAGGAGCTTGTGGAAACATCACTTGCTCCTAGACTGTGCACCCCTTTGAGGAGCTGGGAAGTGAAGAAATCCCTACCTCCTATCCCAGGATTGGCCTTGCCCCCAGTCCTGAATAGGTGCCATAAGGGTAAACTAAGGCTGGCCATCGGGAGTTACAAAACTTTGAGGGCCCACTGACTGACTGTCAGTTCAAGCATTTCCTAGGGGGTCCAGCATCATTCTAAATGGCTGAGGTTGGCTCCAACCACAAATGCACCTTTACTCTCCTGCCTCTAGTCTAGAGTGAGCCTTTAAGGAAAGTTATTGCAGGCTGCGCTGAAAAGTGCACAGAAGCTCAGAAGCTGCAAGAAAGCTGTGCCTGCCTGTGATCACAGGTAGAGGATTTTTGCTGATTGAAAGTCACCTCAGCGTGGAAGGGGTGTTTGAAATAAGGGGGAAACCCACAGCCACATATGCCCAGGAGAAATCTCCATCTCTGTACAGGCACTGAAATCATACCTGGGTATTCTCTTAACTCCCTCCAATTACAATGTGAGTGCCCCTGTGATCTCCATGTGTGTGTAACCAGAACCCAGGGCAATGGCTGGCATTTGAAGGTGCTCAGCAAGTTAAGTGAGGAACTCAACTCAGAAGCTTCAACCAAGATTGCGCAGACAGAAAGTCTTCACCAAAGCCGTGTGGTTGCAAACCCACCTCTACAGAGATGTCACTTTGAGAAGTCTCTATTGTTCTCAGGCACCCCACCCAGACCTCTGCACACCCAGGAACTACCTACCAGCAAAGGCGACCAGCAGACCGACAGCACGCACATGATCCCCATGAGCTGGATGGCCGTCTCAGTCGTGATCCGGCCCCACTGGGCGCTGGACTGAGACGCCGTGGCCTTGGCCCGACAGCGGGACACCAGGGCCTTAATGGTGGCCAGGTTGCAGGCAATGGTGACGGTCAGCGCCGAGAGCCCTAGGAAGGCAAAGGTAGAGGCGAAGAAAAGGTTGCCCCAGTTGGGTGGGGAGCTGGTCCCGTTGCCACCTCCTGCGGTGTTAATGAAGCACCACGTCCCGGGCCACTGGATGGTGTACTGGCCCACGCCCAGCACCGGCAACAGGGCGAAGGCGAGCACCGCCAGCCACACGCCGAGCAGCACACAGCGGGTGACGCGCGTCTTCATGTGGCTCGCGTACCAGTGCGGGGCCCGGATGGCCAGCGCCCGCTCGACGGCCATGGCGCTGGCGACGAAGAGCGAGGAGAGCCCAAAGACAGTCATGGTCAGGCCAAAGAAAGTGCACAGCCTGCCCGACGGGTCGAGGTGCTCCCAGCGCTGCTTGGACAGGTACACGACGATGACCACGGGGCTGGTGAGCAGCTGCCCAACCATGTCGGTGAGCGCTAGCCAGCCTATGCACAGCAGGAACGACTTCTTGCGCTTGCTCTCCCGGCGCCGGTAGCTCCTCGACACCAGCAGCATGGCCAGCGCATTGCCCACGAAGCCGGTGATCAGCATGGTGATCGGGAAGACTACGGACACCGAGCGGCAATCCTCTCCGGTCTCCCGGGCACCCGTGAGGTTGCCCCGCGCCTC
>PVKM010044979.1:0-12086 GCA_004027735.1 Carollia perspicillata
AGGGAGGGAAGGGAAGGAGGAGAGAACAGAAGCAGCTCCGAAGGGCCTGGCCTTCTCTGGAGGAGGACGCCCCAGGGTGTGCAGCCGGAGTCAGTGCGGGGGTCGGAGTGGGTCTGGACCGTCTACACTGTGGCCCTTGGGGGGGGCGCTGGGAAAGGAGGCCTTCCAGACGAGTCCACTGGGGCGCCCGAGGTCTCGGACCAGGTGGTGCAGAGGACACTGGGAGGAACGCCATCCTGGGAAGCCGGGGTCCCTACCTGAAGGTCAGGTGGGGGTTGTTCCACTTCCTGCCGGTGAGGGCATAGCGCTTCCGCCGCCGCAGGTTGGCTTTCACACGCACCCCGAACTGATCTGGCACCCCGCAGCGAGGCCGCTTCATCCACCTGGGTCGTGAGTGTGAAGGGGTGAGCTCCGAGCCTCCTCCAGGCAGCCCACCTCCTTCCACCCGCCTGCCTGGGGCCTTCAGCTGCTGCTTAGGGTGGGAGATGAGCTAAGTTTCGACTTCCTCATCAGAAACAGGGCCACAGCGACCTTGTACTGGAAGACTGGATGCCCACCAGAGCCACCCAGGAAGGGGACAGTCACTCCTGCAGCCTCCTATCCTTGACACGTGATGCTCTGTGCATGCTCATCAAGGATGTGGCTTTTGGTCACATCCCCTCTGTCAGCTCCAGAGCAAGAGCTAACTAGGCTGGCTGTCCCACCCAGGCCAGGTGTGCTGCATCCCCCCTAAGCCCATTCCTGTGGCAGAACCACCACTCAAGCCTGTGTTCCCTGTGGCCAAGCTGGGACTCAGCCTCAGCAGCTTTCTCAGCATGAGGCTTGAGGCAACCACTCCCAACGAATCAGAGCTCACGCGGAGGATCGGATCCCTGGTCTCTTATCTAGACCACTCTTCTCTGGTAACTCCGCACACCAAGGCCTACGAGAGCAGGACTGGAGAGCCGAGGCCAGTGGGGTCTGGGAAAGGCCCGACCGAGAGACTCACGCCTTGGTCTCTTCGTCCAGCACGCCGGTGACCGGGATCCCGTAGAAGCGCTGCATCTCAGCAAGGGCCGAGGCCAGGATCTGGGCCGAGCGCATGGTGGACATGTGGCGGCTGGGCTGGGGCAGGTAGCCGTAGAGCCGCAGCCAGTTCTGCGAAGGAGAGACCACGCCGGTCAGCAGGTCCCGGCGCGGCTGGTTCTCATGACACAGCCCGCATCAGGCGCCTGCCCACAACCACCATCCCAAGCTGCCGCCGCCTCCCTGCGAAAGGCCTGTACAATTCGGGTCTGGTCTCCCGGAGGAAAAGCCAATTTTTACAGAAGCTCTTGGGCCCTTGCTACCTGACCCCGCCTCAGCTCTCAGACCTCACTCCTCCCACCCACCCCCATCCCGCCAGGCACTCTCCTGCCGCAGGCCCTTTGCACGTGCTGCTCCCACCCAGGCGTATGTATGGCTCGCACCCCCAGGTCTCTGCTTCAATTTCACCTTATTGGAAGGTGTTCTCTGACAACACTACGTAAAGAGAGATCCCCACCTGCTGTCCCTTGCAGGCCCTCCCCTCATTCCTTGCAGTTGTCACTACCTGACATACCTTATATTTCACTGAGATGTTTATCATCTGTCTCCCCCACTAGGAAGGAAGGAGGAGGGATCCCTAATGAGCCACGCTGAGTTGTGATAAGGAAGAGGACTCTGGCCTGCCCACCTCATGCCCCCAAGGCCACGAGAGCATGGTGACCGCCACGACAAGTTGTTGGCACAGAGGCCAGGACTTCTGTGGGCCTTGGCCCCATGGAATTGTGTCCTTTGCACCTCTGCTGGCCCACCCTGGGTCCCTGGGCACCCCCTGGAGTGATGGGACCTGAAGGCCTGTTCTCTGAGAGGCCCTGGAAGGTAGCAGCTCCGCCTCGAGGACCCACACAAGGTAAGATGGTGACGGGACATGGTGTCAGCTGGCCAGGGCCACACCCACATCTCTCTGCCACCAGTCTCACAGCCAGCTCTGTAGGTATTTGCTCCCTCAGTGCCATCCGTCAGCCCTGGCACCCAGCCAGGCCCCTGGTGTGGAGGGGCTGCCGCACCCCCGGCTCAGCAGCGCCCAGACTCCTGCTGGCGGGAGTGGCTGCTGAGCCCGAGAGAGGTGCGGACATGGCCAGAGCTGCAGGGCCTCTCAGGGCCGGGGGCAATGGCCACAAGCGAGGAGGCAGAGCCACAGAGACGGTGACAGGCAGGGCTGAGGACGGACCCAGCCACGCTGCTTCTGAGGTGTGGCTCCGTTATGCTACGACCTGCCCCACAGCACGGGTTCTGTGAGGATGACATAGGGATGTCCACGCTCACGCGTGCGTTGTGCTGGGCAGGGAAGTGTGCCCAGTAAATGTATCATTAGTGACAGAGGCCAGGCGCTGTCTAGTCCCTGGAGTGGCAGACGTTTGCCTCTACCAAAAGGATCGAAGGTTCCAGGCTCCGCCAGGGCCTGAGAGCCGTGCAACCTCAGGGGAGGGCAGGACAGCTGGGGGAGGCAGGTGGCCCCATGGCCAGCCCTGCTCAGCCCCCTGGCCCAGGGCACCTTCCCTCCACGCCTGCTCTTCCCAAGCGTGAGAAGGCTTTCCTGAAGTTCCTATGTGTGTGGGTGAGGGGGGTGGGGCGCACACCACCCTGAGTGGACGCAGTTCTCTTGAAGAACCCTAGAGAGAGCTAGAAGGTGAGGCATGACTGTCGCCAGCTCAGGCAGGGAGAGGGATCCAGCCGGAGGAGGTGGGGCTGCCTGCTGACAGATGAGGGCATTGCTTATTTGCATAAGGTAAAAATATCTCAGGGAGCTCAATCACAGGCCGCCACGGGGCTGATTAGCGGTGTCTGCAGAGTGACAGGAGATGGGCAGGGAGGAGGCGGCTCAGGCTGGGGCCCAGGGGAGGGCCGAGGAGGGAGCTGGGCCCGTCTGCAGGGAAGAGCCCCAGAGCCCAGCAGAGGACATGGGGCCCTTTAATTCTGGGGACAGTTCAGGGGCTCATGGGAAGGTCCCTGGGGTGCCTGTGGAACCTCCTTTACACAGAGGAGGACCCTCTGAGTTTCAGGGAAGCCAAGAGCTTCCATCTCAGTCCCAGCCAGGCCTTGAAACCCCAGCGCCCTGGTGACAAGTGCTTCCTGGCCACTGCCAGGGTTCGAGGCAGGAGCTGGGGACAGGTGGCATGGGGGGCATGAGCAGAAGCACAGTTCTGGCACAGGGCAGCCGAACTTCCAAACGGTAGGGCAGAGAGGGTGACGGAGCCAGCTGGAGCTCGGGCTGATCACCCTCAGTGGGCTGTGGACTTTTTTTTCTCCCCAGTGTCCAGGAGGGAGCTTCTCAAACCCTCCTGCTGTGCTAAGTACAACGAGCCTGGGAGGTGAGCTCGTGGAGGGAAAAAGACATCACAGGGCAGGTGCCCAGGTGCACTGCAAGGGCTGCTGCCTCCCGGTGAGGAGGGGCTGCGTGCGCCCTAAGCCCCAGCTTCCTGAGGGGCTCTGCTGCCCTGGGCCCAAAGTGGGAAGCAGTTTTCAAGGTCAAGGCAGGGGAGGGGCTGTGTTCAACTCTGGCCATTCCTGCTGGTCACTGACTATGAAGTCTGTCCCTTGTCCAAGGGGCCTCCTTTCCCTCCCTCTCACCTAGTCTCATGGGTGCCAGGAAGGTGAAACTGTTTCTCGGGCAGAGAAACTGAGGTCTGGGGAGGTCAGTGAGCAGCAGAGTAGGGGGACCTCCCCAGTGAGGGCCGCTGTCCAGTGAGAGGCAGGGAGGGTTCTGAGGAGAGCTCTGGGGCCTAGGGCCCCTCCTACCTGCAGCCCACCCTGTCGGCTTCACCCACCCTGGCTCTTTCTGCTGTTTCTCTCTTCAATCATAAGTATGTCTAGATGCTTCAGGTGAGTGGCCAGCCCCAGGCAAGGAGATGGGGGGCCCTGCCCCCACCCAGGGCCCTGGGAGGGGCCATGAATGCCGCAGCCAGGGGCTGGGAATCTGCTGTGGGCCTGGCTATCCACTTGTCATGGCCTTCAATGCTCCCATGCACCCCATTCCCGTTATGCAAATGGCGAGGCACAGAGAGGGCGAGCGGCCCACCCAGGGCTGCACAGCCGACGCGGCCAGAACTGGAGCCCAGAGCAGTACTACGGGACCCGGCTCTTTGTGAAGTAGCACCAGCTCCTCTTGGCCTGAGCTGTGGACACAGGGCTCCGGACCTTCTCAGGAACAGTGCCCAGCACAGCACTGGGGGAGGCGTCTAATCCGCCCCACGCTCCCCATCTCAGGCTGGTCCGGGTGCTGGGCCCCATCGGCAGGGCCGCACCCCTCAGGCCGGCGAGACAATGCTGAGGCAAGCCCGCAGGGAGGGCGTATCTGAGAAGGAGCTCCCAGACAGATCGATACTGTGCATTAAGCACGGCCAGCCATGGGGGCAGGGGGCGAGAGCCGCTGCTGTCACTGCAGCCAGCTCCTCCCACCCGCCCTATCAGCCCCTGAGCGATAAGACAATCTCTGCTGGGCTCTGCTTCGCTTCTGTCGCCCACGGCCCTCCGTGCAGTCCAAGCAGATGCTGGCAGCGCGGCCCAGACAGGCACAAAGGGCGTCTTGTCAGGCCCGCCGCTGAGGAACAGAACTTTCAGGGCACTGCAAGGCCCACGCTGTGCCCGCCTCCCCACTCGGTGTTGCAGCCTGAGGGCCCTGGGGGCAGGCCAAGGCCGGGCAGGCACAGAGCGGGAGCGAACGGGATGATGAGCCAGGGGGAGCCACAGACACTGCCGAGGCAGGGCGGGCGCCCGGGCCCCGTCCAGGGGGTCCGAGCCAGGAGCCCCCGAGAGGCCTAGACTCCACCAGTCTCAGGCTGGAAAGGATGTCAAAGCCATCAATTTCAGGTACTTCACAGAAGCCTCCCTGGACCACGGACCCATCAGGCCTGCACCCTCGCAGAGATGGAGGTTCACCGCCACCGAGGTGGCCCACCCCACCTCTGGGCAGCCATGCCTGCTAGGTGTCCCTCAGGCTGAGCAGAACTCTGCCTGTCAGGGACATCTGCCCCTGGTCCTGCCTGCTTGTCCTAAGAACGGGCCTTCGAGTGGTGGAAGAGGCCCCAAACGACACCCCTGAGCCCCTGACTATTCCCCTCCGCAAACTGGGGTCAAAACTGTCCCTCTACAGTGGCTGCTCAGGGATGGCAGCACAGGCGACACCATCAGCCCCGAGGCCAGGGAGGAAAGCGGGCAGCAGACCAGGCCACCCGCCCATACTCGAGCAGTTCTAGAACTGGCCTTCCGGAAGGGAGCTGCTGGCGGGGTTGTGGACAGCCTGTGTCCCTACCACTTCTTCACCTGGTGGTCTCCTGGCCGCCTGGCTCGCCTTAACCTGGAGCAGAGAGCACTGGGGTCCTGCGGCCAGTGGGTGGGCAAGGCAGGTGAAAGCCCTGTTTGCCAGTGATTTCGGCTGCCCAGGGGCCAGGCCTGGGGCCTCACCTGGAAACCCCCCTAGGTGTTGTCTCCTACAAGGGGAAGTCCACAGGGCGGAGCCTGGGTGGCTGGACAGCCGCAGCGGAGGGCTCCAGGTTGACCCAGCCCCGCCCCCACCATCTCCTTCCCACGTGGCTCAGGCCCAGCGGGCTGCTGCCTGGGCAGCTCCACGAGAGGCACACTGGGCTCCGACCTGCAGCCTCCAACCCAGCCTGACTGGGCTCAGACCCCAGCTCTGCCGCCCCCAGCTGCGGAACCTGGGGTAACGTCTCTCAGCTCAGTCTCAGTTTCCCCTTCTGTGCAATGGGGTAATGAGAGCTCCCACCGGGATCAGTGTGAAAGCGCTTACAAACATGTTGATGGTGGTCAAAACAGCACCGGATCCCACCGGGCCACAGTGCACGGCGGCCAGTGTTTTACATACTCGTACGGAACCTTGCCAGCAACTCCACCCGGTCGATGCTAGTATTAGCCCCACTTTGTAGACAGGGAAACTGAGGCTCAGGTTCCGCGACTGCCTTGCCCAACAGCAAATGCCGTTTGCTCCTAACAGTCCATGTTTTGCCACCATTCTGCAAGCACTTCCTATGTACCAGGTACCCTACCCACAAGTGCTGGACGGGAAATGAAACTGGACTCTCACCCCTCCAGGGTGACAGTCATTCCTGGGAGGCCAGGGTAGTGCCCCAGGGCTCAGGGCCAGCTAGGGGAGCTGATCCAGCCCCTGGCCTCCAGGCGCCGTGACTCCAGTAGCTTGACCATCTGATACGGCAGCGGGATGTGGGAGACCCCCAAGGCTGGTGAATGGCCAGGACCCACGTCCTCATCTGTCTGTCAGATACTGGATGTTGAGCTGGGTTTTCCTGTTGTCCCCTTGTGGGGAATGGGACCTGGCATGAGGTGTCCCTCCTCATCTCTCTGACCCATGGCCAGCTGGCAAACCTCTGCTATTCTTGCTGGGGACTACGAATCCTATGCCCCCTCCCCAAAGGGTCCAGGTGTCCCTGCAACCAGTGTCTTTCTGGGAAGTGGCCTCACATGAGCTTGTGTGGCCAGAAGGCGCCTGTCGTGGGCTGCAGGCCTGCAGTGTTCAGACACCTTCAGGGTCCCAGGTTTCACATTCACCCGTGCGGTCCTCAGGGCCCTCTCTGCGATGGAGGATCCGAGCTGAGAGCCCTGGCCCCTCGCTGCTTCTGCTGATGCAGAGAATATATCTCCTGAGTCAGGCTTGGCCCCTGCCCGAGTGGCTGGCTGGGTGAGCCACATAAATCTTGGGATGATACTGAAGATGCCAACTATCTTAGTTCATCTGGGCTGCTATAACAAGAATACCATAAGCTGGGTGGCTTATAACAACGAACATTTATTTCTTATAGATCTAGAGGCTGGAAGTCCAAGATCAGGGTGCCTGCGTGGTCAGGGTCCGGTCAAGGCCCTCCTCCTGGTTGCAGACTGCCAGCTTCTCACTGTGTCCTCACATGGTGGAAGGGGCAGGGAGCTTTCTCGGGCAACTTCTTTGGGGTGGGGGACCTAGGTATGTTTCTATGTTGTTTCCTTTCCACCCACTCTAGGTGGGGCAAAGTGAGGTGTTTTCGCCCAAAGGTTAGAGCAGGCAGGCTGGACGGGTATGCTGTTGAGACGAGGAGCACACAACTGCCAGGAGGCAGCTGACTGATGGGACCCCAGGGCAGCCCCAACACAGGGAGCTGGCAACAGACTGGGCATGGGGCCTCTGGGGAAGGGGTGGCCAGCCTGGAAGGGCCAGAAGACATTGGAGCCTGGGGCTGTGGCTCACCAGTCAGATCTGAGGGTCAAAATCAGCGTTCGAGCTGACCCCCATCCCACCTTTTGCTCACCCCACTCAGCCACCAGGTCGGGACAAGGGAGGTATGCAGGAGTCAGTTCAGGGACGGTGAGTCTGTGCATTAGAGGCAGCCAAATCACACCTGTGAACTCTGGCGGCCGGAGTCACCTGTACGGGGCCGGCTGAGGTTAGGCCTGGGGAGAGCGGAGCGCGTAAGAAGAGATCATAGCTTCTCTGGTGAAAACCAAAGGTGCTTAAGCGGACTAGGTGTTGCAGCCAGCAAGAGCAGGGCAGATCTGAAGGGGCGCCTGGACTCCCCAGCAGGGGGGGCCTGCCTCTACGCAGGGGAGTGGGCTCCAGCCCCAGAACAGCTGAGGTCTGGGGCTTGACATCCAAGGGAGAGAGAGGGACAGGGCAGAGTAACTCTGCAGTGGCTTCTTCGAGAAAGACTGCCTTTTCCAGGCAGGGGCTTGCCAGGGCGCAGGTGTCTGCCAGCTCCTAGTGAAGCTGTAGTAGTGAAATTCCTGTGGGTTCTGCCCTGGGAGAGACAGGGGCCGGCCTTGGCCGAGGTACCAGGATGCTCGGAGAAGGGCCCAGCCACCAATTAATCTGAGGTCTGCAGCTGTGGGGATTCTGGGGCGAGGACCAGAGCCCCCCCCCCCCCCCCGAGGGGGGCTCTGGACACAGGCTGCAGGCCAGGCCTAGGAGTCTCTGAGGCTGGTCCTTACAAGAGTGTGGACCTGGGGACAATGGTCCCACCACCTCCTGGCAAATGCACTGGCTGCTGAAGCCATTCAACTCTTTGGGCCTCGATCTGGCCAGGCTTGACGAAACTCCGAGGAACAGCCTGTACCCCAAAGCCAATGCTAGGAACCGGGTGTCTTTAGCCCTCCATCTACCTTGGTTTACAAGAGTCCCCTAAACCTTCCAGTCTCTTCCAGCAATAGCCCAACCCAGATTTTCCCCCAGGAGAGAGCACGCAGGTCACTCTCAGAATCCCCAGAGAGTGCCGCCACAGGCTGGGGCCGGGGTCTCTGACCCCAGTGCAGCCCTGGGAGAGGAGCGGGCAACGGGGAAGCAGCAGCAAAGGGAAGAGAGAATGAAGCCCCGTGGACCACAGGCCCCAGTGCCCCAGCTCCTAGCCATCCAAGATGACAATTCATAATGCATGGCCACCCAGTTCCAGCTTGGTCCGTAATTGCTTCCTGCGTGGAGATGCCATCCCTACACAGATTAAAAACCGCTCAGGGGTGGGTCTGTGACTGGCAGTTTTTCGGTCCTCCACTCCAGAGAGTGGCAGGTGGGTCCAGATTCTCTTCACACCAGTACCTGGATCACAGGCTGCGGGGCACTACCTGGGGCACTCCCCACCAGCAGAAGCCCCCTGCTTGCCCATCAGTATGCACGAGGAGGAGGCAGCTGGCCTGGGCATGGGCTGGGCTCCTACCCCACCTTCTGGGAGGACCTGGCTCCCCGCAGCTCTCCCTTGGCCTGGCCAAGGAGGGAGGGAAGAGCAGGTGGGGAACTGGCTGAGAGGTGTAACTTGAGCCGGGAGGAATTCCCTGCCCTTCCTCCAAGCTTTTATTAAAGTAGGGCGGGGAAGGGCAGGCTTCCATTGGAAAAATCTCCCAGGCAGCAGGGGGGAGGTGGGGAAGCCACTGGGGCTGGGAGGGAGCATCGGCCCAAATGCAAATACAAGCGGTGCTCAGGCCGGCAGCCCAGCACCCGGAGGCTGCAGGCCAGCCCAAGGGCACCAAGGCCTGAGCCTACTCTGGCCAGCACGGAGGCGGTCTTCCCCAACTCCCGGCCCCCGCCCCCTCTTCTCTCCTAGAACCGGCAAAGAGCGGGGTCCAAGAAGTTGGGAAAGAGTAGACACGGCTTTGGGGCAACGGAGCTGGTGCTCTCACAGCCCCTGCTTGGAAGGGCGGCGCTGGGAGACTCCATGGAGCCGGGGGCACTGGCTGGACCCAGCTCTGCGCCAGGAGGCCGTGCCCGATCGCCCAAGGGGCAGACCCACAGAGGGGGTCCCACAGGGACGTCACCAGGGCTCCCGGTGAAAAGATGTGCGGAGTTTGTCCTTTGTGCACAGGGCCTCGGCGCAGAAGCTCTGGTGGGAGGAAGCGACGGGGAGACTGAGTCTCTCTCTTGGACCCCACCTCCCACCTGGCCGCGCGCGGCGCGGTTTCCGTGCAAGAGCCCAAAAAAGTCACCAAAGCTCCCCTGCGATCCCAGTCTACGTCGGAGGGTCGCACCCCTTCCCCCTACCCCAGCCCGCCGCGAGTGGCTCAGGGTCACCCAGACCAGATGTTGCCCAGGCAGGGGGGCCGCCGGCTTAGCGCGTGGTTCCTCCAGGGCGGCCCCCACCCCACTCGTAAAGAATGTCACAGCGCCTGCAGGGCTCTCGAGGAATCGGCCGCGGGGCGGGAGCTCGGGCGGATCAGTGCCTAGGTCAGGGCTCCAGGGATAGAGAGTGGGCGCAAGCCCTACGCCCTCCACGGTTTGGCAAGAGGGAGAGCCGGGGAAGGGCAGCCCCCTGGCACAGGGGGGCTCCTCTCCGCGCCCTCTACCTCCGGCCTCGGGCTGCAGACGTGTCTCCTTCCCTGTCCCCAGTCCCCCAGGAGAGGTCCTTACCTCGGCATTGACTTCTGCGTCCTCCGCCGCTGCGCCGCGGCCCAGGCAGCCCAGAAGCAGCAGGAACAGCGGCAGCACTCGCGGCCGCGCCGCCGCCTCCCGGCCGCCGAGGAGGCTGCCTGCCCAGAACGGCCGTCCGGGTGCGCTCCGTTCGCTGCCCATGCTCTCGGCGCCCAGCGGGGTCGGGTGCGCTGCAGGCGGGGCTCCTCCGCTCACCGGCGCTGGGTCCCCGCACGAGGCTTGGAAACTTGCGACGCTCCCTGGCTCCCCGCCCAGCGGGCGCGCGGCAGACCTCCCGGTCTCAGTCCCCGCCGGAGCCGCTTAGGTCCCCTCGGCAAATTCCCACGCCCGAGGAGAAGCGGGCAGGGGAGGTTCGGGCACGCGGAACCGGCCCACGGGAGAGAGGGCCGGCCGGAGCCGCCGGCTGCCAGGTCCCGCAGCCTGGGCGCCCGGGGCCCGGCTCCCGAGAGCAAGCGCAACTCCTGAGCCTTTGTCTGGCTCAGCGCTCCGGCCGCCCGGTCCCGCGGCGCCCCCTGCGCGCCCAGCTCCCTCTGTCCATGCCCGGGGCCGGGCGCTGCTCTGAGCGCGCGCCTCCCGCCCGGGGACTCTGCTCGCCCGGCGCCCAACCGGGCCCGGGTCCCCGCGCAGTCCCGGGAGGAGGCGCTGGGAGCCGGTCAGAGCGAGCGAGCGATGAGCGAGCGAGCCAGGGAGCCGGCGCCCGACGTCCCCGGCGAGTTCAGCGCAGCTCCGGGCGCTCCCAGCCCTCCTCCCCGCGCGCCGCAGTCGCCGGCGCTCTTAAAGGGCCAGTGCTCCCTCCGCGCGCGGCCGCGGGCGAGGGGCGGGGGCCGGGGGCGGTATCTTAGGCGGAGGCTTCTTGGTAGCAGGTGCCGGCGGTGGAGCCTGGCAGGCGGCCCTTTCACTCTTTCCAATCAGCAGGAATCCTCCCTAGCCCACCTCCTTCACTCGGATCCATGCTTTTGGAGAGTGGGGTTGATCCCCAAAGTGACCTCTCCTCGCCCTCCACAGAGAGAATGAGAAATGAAGACTCCTCTGTCTCCTACCTGGTAGGTGGATGGGGATACTGAGGCAGCGGCGGGCAGACGAGGCTGGGGGAGGAAGGATCCAAGTGTCCTGTTCTAGACTGACGCAAAACACAGATAAACAAAATCTAGAGGTGTGTCGTTTTCCCAAGAGTCCGTCAAGTGTTGGGCCCTTCCAGTGGCTTCCCTCAGTGGCGAAGGGAGGGAGCGGTGTGTCGTGTGTGCTTGAAGTAGGACCACGGGCAGGTTTGGGGAGGCTGCAGTCAAGCCACAGCTTACCTGCCCCTTGTAGGTGGGCACCTCACTTAGCTTTCCTGAGCCCCTATGGCCTCCTCTGGGCCATGGGGCAGAAAGTTGAAGGTGAAGGTTAGGTGTGCTTCCCGGGCCTGGCCTAGCTAGCACACATTAGGTATCCAAGGTGAGGACACTATTTTGTGCACGTGAAATGTAACAACCTGGCCTAACGAGGTGCTGGGCGCATAGGCAAAAACGTCCCGCCGAGTGGAATTTGAAAGTGCTAGACTGATTTCTCTTCCAGGATCAGCTTGAGATCCTGTTGGTGTGGAAGCAGAAGGCTTGAGGTGGGGGGGCCCCAGGGCTGTGTGCCCAGGCCAAGGGCAGTCCTGGCCCAGCAGATTGGTGGCAGGGCAGGCTGGATGCGAAGGCCAAGGCTCCAGGAGGGCAGGAGGGCCGAGACCTTCCCTCTGGTGCCCCACCTCCTGGCCCCGGAAATGGGAGCTTTCCTCACCAGAGGGAGATTTCTCCTGAAACCTCCCCGCTGGCCTCACCTCCCGGAAACGGGCAGCGGTCAGGCAGAGCTTTAGAAATCGACTCCTTCACTGACTAGCCAGGTGAAAAGAAAGAATACCCATAAAGGAAACAGACAGAAGGACAGCAACAAAGATGGAAGTTACTTAAAAACAAAATAAAACTGTTGCAATAGGGGAACAGAGATTCCGCATAGAACTGGGCCTCATTCCCAGTGCAACCAGTAACAGGTGGGGATTTACAGCTCGGGAGCAAGGGGGTCGGGCGTGAGTGGATGGAAAATGACTTAAGAGGAGACAGCCAGTCCGGGGCTGAAGGCAGGTGAGGGTGATCAGATATCACCTGGGGGGCAGTTCGGCTCTGGAGATGAACCAGACACACAC
>PVKM010044980.1:0-12081 GCA_004027735.1 Carollia perspicillata
CCCCCCCCCTCCGGAGGAGGCATCGGGGCGCACAATCTCATCCTACCCTAAAGGTCCCCGAGCCATCCAGGGAGGGCGAGAAGCGACGGTCCAAGGAATTGCATTTTATCCGCAGGTGGCTCGCCCTCGCCACTTTCGCTTCCTCGCTAACAGACTTTTCAAAGCCAACCCGAGGTGGGGCAGAGAAAGATTGGAACTGACCTGTGCAGGGCAAGCTTCCAGCCCAGCTTGGGGACTTCTCGGTGCCTAGGAAGATCCAAGTTCTGCCGAGAGTTGGTTCTTGGCAGCCACGGCTCTCGCTCGCTTCCCGCCTAGTGCCCCCTTTAATTGGCCTCCTTCTCTCCCTCTCTCTCCCTTACCCTCACCCTCACCCTCTCCTGCTCCCACTCCCGGAGGCCCGAAGCTGCCGCCTCCTCTCCAGCGCTTCCCTCCCGCTGGGCGCCGGGGATCAGATAAGAGGCAAGGAAGGCCAGTCGGCGGCCAATTATAGAGCAGAAGGTGGCCGCGGGGGCGGAGGTTGGGGTGGTGGGAGGCAGGCCTAAGTCCCAGACACCCCCACTTTATTTCCTCCTCCTCTCTCCACCCCCGACCCAAAGAGATGCTCTGAGGAGCCCGCCCCGCGCCGCGCACGCGCTCCCTCAAACCTAGGGGCCGCCCCAGGTGTGCCGCGGAGCGTCGGGCGGGGAGAAAGAGCCGCTTTTGCCCCTCCACTCCGACCGCGGCTAGTGTGGGGCTACTAAACCCGGCCCTGGGGTCGCTGGGCAATATCAGGAGCCCTCCGGTGCTCAGGTGCTCTGTGCCCACCTCCACATTCCCCAAGACCAACCTCGCCTTCCCGCGTCAAGGACCCTGCGCCTGCGGGCCGGTCCCCACCGTAAAGGAGGACCCTTCCTCCTTCTCTCTTCCTTTACGGAACATTTAACAAGGGCCATGAAATGCCAAGGCAGCGATGTCCAAACTTCAGTGTGCAGGAGAAAACGACCCGGGGTGTCGCAATGGACATTTTTGTAGATTTTTAAAAGGAAAAATGTGAAGTTTCCTGTGGTTGGACTTCCCAACCTGCAGATCCCCCACTCACAGAGATCCTGATTGGCAGTTCTGGACTGAGGCCCGGGACTCTGCATTTATCGTACACCTTGGTGGTTCTGATGCACGCAGGTCACCCTTCGGAGTGTGACGCACATCTGCCCCTGGGACGAGAAACACAGGAGGCGCACCAGAGCCTCAGGCGTGTCTCTGGGGACTGGCTGGCCCTGCAGGGTCACCCTGGCCCCCTCAGGAAGTCATCACGGTTACCAATTTTTTTTTGAACCGTACAAATAAACGTCCCCCAGCATTATTTACATTAGAACGTATATGTGAGTACAAATATTGCGGAGGGAGGTATAGAAACTGAGAACTTAGCAAAAACCCATTATTGCGAGACAATGTTTTCTCGCTTTGGAAAACTGAAAAGAGGGTATTTCACCAAGACTAATGGGTGGTGATGGAGAGAGGCGAGAGGGCAGGTGCTGATGCTGAAAGCGAATCTGCCTTCATCATGCCCAGCTGATAATGCAGAAAGAGAGGCCGAGGAGTTTGAAGCCTCTCCGGGGTCCTTCCAACATTCTAACCTTCCCAACGGTGGTTAGCCACTTCTTCTGCTTTCGCAGAATTTGCGTGGTGTGTGTTTCTCTCCTCTTGACCATGCTCTGAATTTCCCCGCTGGTCCTGCGGTTGGAGAGGAAAGGGTTCTCTCCAGCCCCACCGTCGCCCTGAGTCCACTGGTTCGTTTCCAAATTGGCCTCAACTCAGCCACAGGAGGGGTCCAAGCGAGGCGCCGTTTTGCCTCTGCGCTTCACTGATCGCAATTCTCTGCGATCAGGCGCCAGGGCAGCCTTCTGAGAGACGCTGTGAATCCAAGGGCTCCAGTTGTTACTGCAAGGGTTCGAGCGCCACCTGGTGTCTGCACTGGAATTTGGGCCAGGACGGGACTGGAAAGATCCCCACGCACCCTAGGGGGACACACAGGGACCAGAATTCCTGAAATGCAGCATTTATTCCTAGGGACAACTACCACTTTGATTAGGTCTCTTTTCTTCTGCCCCCTCCCAAACAGTCCTATTACCCTCATAATCGGTTCCCCCTCTTCACTCATCAAATCTCACACTTTTGTGTTTACCCGAATGTAGATACCTAGTAGGAGCTTAGCTTTTCTTGTTCATTCCCTGTGGGAGGTAGTGGCCTGTGAGCACAAAGTTTTAGGCAAAGGCAGAGGAAGGGTATTTGTGAAAGAATTATGCCGAACTGGAAATGAGGAACTGAGTGATTTTAAAATGCGAAATAAGTGTAAAAAATCAATATACAGCAAATAAAGAAGCATATTTTTCCAATAAAAATCTTACACAGTAATATCTAGCGTAATGGTATAAAATGTCATTTTTTCAAACTCTAACTCATCCTTCCTTTCTCTCTTTCGCTTATGACTACTTGCATTTCACTTTCAATGTAGATAACCCTCAGTTAAGGTTGAACCCAAGTAGCTGGTTTTAATCAGTGTCCTACTAAGTTGCAGTTGTATGTGAATTTCCAGCCCCTTCAAGGGAGTGTTCAATCAACATTCATTTCGGGTCAGCCCTCGGTCAAGTGCTGAGAACCGACTTCCTGAAACGAGGCCAGATTTCACGAATGGCCTCCCCTCTCAATCCAGGAAAAATTACATCGGAATGAATGTGTGAGTGAGTATCTGGGGCCTTTTCAAAGAGATCCGGAGGTTCGAGCTTTCCACAGTCATTCATTCCAGGACTCAACGATTCTTCCTAGAGTCAGCCAGCCTGAGTTCATGACATGACTGTGATTTTGTCTTTCTTTTTTAAAATATTTTCTTTTCTGTAAAGTTTTATTTGTTTATTTTTACACAGACGGGAAGGGAGGGAGAAAGAGAGGGAGAGAAACATCGATGTGTGACAGAAACATCAACTGGTTGCCTCTCACATGCCCTCAATCAGGGACCTGGCCCACAACCCCCGACAATTCATGTATTGAAGCCCTAACCCCCAAAGGTGATGGATGGAGGTCGTTTGAGAGATTCATAAATCATGAGGGTGGAACCATCACAAATGGGATTAGGGCCCTTTTAAAAGAGGCCCTGGAGAGATCCCTAATCCCATCCATCATGTGACAACAGGAGGACAAGTCTCGGACCCAAAGCCCTCCAGCAGAGCTAAAACCCTAATCTCAGACTTCCAGCCTCCAGAAATTAGAGAAATACGATTCGGTCGTTTCTAAGCCACTCAGTCCGTGGTGTTTTGTTATGGGAGCCCAACAGACGGAGCCACCGTGCATCACAGAGGGCCTCTCTGTTCCTGCTCAAGTGTGGCCCCTGGCATCCCTTCCGCCTGGTCTGTGCTTGTGCCATCTTATTGTTTGGTCTTTTCATTACTGGCCCTGCCCAGAGCTGCAGAGCATCTCTGGCTCTTGCCTTCTCTGCAGTTTCTGCCTAGGTTCTGTGAGCTCCCCCACTTCTGCCAAATCCGGTTTGTTTCCCTGCAAACCAAAGAACCCCAGCTGAGTCTCTGTGCATTTTACCAAGCGGGAAGCTAAGACAGAGGGCATGAGAGAGCTTTTCCAAGCTTTCCCAGACAGTTACTGGCCAAGTCAACACCAGAATGCCAATGCCTTCACTGCCAGGCCAGAGCTTTTCCCACCCCTGTGCATTGGCCTCTTCCCAAACAACACTATTGATACTGCCAGTGCCTGTATAGGTTTTCACTTTGCAAAGTGCATTCAGAACATCATCCTATTTTAACACATCAGCTCTGCAAGGTGAAAACCACTCCAGAGGTTAGCATCGTATTGTTTGAGTCTGTCTTCTGTGTTGCTGGAGTCCCCCCCTCCTCACAGTCATGGTTCATGGTCTCAACTGAACAACTAAGACATCCCGCATCTTCTCGGCTCCCTGACTCAGATCAAAGTCAGGACTCACATAGCAGCTAGTGTCTCCCGTGGGACAGCGCCCTGTCAGTGTGTGCATGCTGCATAAAAGGTTCTATTCACAGTGGGACAGGACATGGCTGGAGCAAGTCTAAGAGATTGCACATACGTGCTAAGCCTTCACTTCATAAATGAAGAAGCTGCAGTCCAATGAATTAAATCCCTTGCCCAAATCCCCAGCAAAGGTCAGTGGCAGCTATTACTGTATTCAGCGCCATCTGACAGCAAGCCAAGACTCTTCCCACTAATAATAATACCACGAGAAGGAGAGGAAACTTTACTGAGAGTCTTTCTCATACCAAACATTTTGGGAAAACTCATAGGGACTATTTTAACGTTTGTAATTATTATTTTATTAAAGTAATTCATACATGTAATTTCTTTGAAAGATTTTACTTATTTATTTTTTAGAAAGAGGAGAAGGGAGGGAGAAAGAGAGGAAGAGAAACATCAAAGTATGAGAGAAGCAATTAGTTGCCTCTCACATGCCCTCACTTGAGGACCTGGCCTGTGGCCCAGTCCTGTGCCCTGACTGGGAATCGAACCAGCGATCTTTCGGTCCGCAGATTGGGGGTCCATCCAGTGAGCCATGAGGCTGGTTAGCCTAAATTGATTTCAACAGGAAGTAGAAGAGGAAGCCCTGTGGAGGAAGTCTTTCTGCTTTGGTTCTTACCGTGTAAAAACTGTCAGTCCTAAGACTCCTTCAGCGGAGCAGATGTGCTAATATCGACTCGGAAGGAGGGCCTTCTTCATAACAGGGGCATGGTGAGTGTTTTCTGCATTGACGTGAATGAAATTAACCTGTTCTGCCTCCTCAATTCTCCCACGGGCTGTCAAGGGTTTGTAGTCATCCACCTGAAGCCACATGGGGCTCTCCGACAAACAGGGCAGGTGACAGAAACCTCGGGAGCTGTCCACGTGCTTACACACTGATCCAGTCAGTGAACACTTACTCACCGCCTCTGCCCTTCTAGGTGGCATTCGGGGTGTTGGGGACCCACGTTACAAAAAAGCAGCTCCTGCCTCTTGGAGCTTACTCGAGGTAGGGATTGGATGGAAAACACAAAAACCAATATGTTTATAATATGATGTCATCGGTAAGTGCTGGAAAGAAGAAGAAGACCAAGGGGTGAAAATGGACGAAAGCTGCTCTTTGAGAAGGGCGGGGGCTCAGGGAGGAGTCCCAGGAGAGGGCACCAGAGCAGAGACGGAATGACGGCAGGGAGCCGGCCATGGAACTAACTGGAAGAAGGCTGGAGAAACCCCCAAAGGCAAAGTCTCTGAGAAGCTGCAGGGAGGCCTGTGAGGCAGAAGAGGAGGGAGCAAGACAGGCATGGATGAGGGATGAGCTCACAGAGGTGGCGGGTCCAGGTCAGAAAAGGCCCTAGGCCAGGACTTGGCGTTTGCTCTGCCTGAGAAGGGCAGCTCCAAACACGGGTGACGAGTGACATGGTCAGACTTAACTACCAGGAGGATGATTTGAGCATCTGGACTGTCTTTTTCATCGGTGTCCCTTCTCTGAAAACCCTGTGTGTTTTTTTGAGTGATAAGAAGAAGAATTTTTAGGGCAATGCCATTTTGTTTTCCGAGCTTCCTAAAATAAACGATCATGTGTGATTCTCACCGCAAACCTGCGGTGATAAACAGAGAAACATAATGTCGCCCATTTTGAAAAATAAATGGAGGCATAAAGAAATTAAATAAGGTTTCCTGCAGGCAGAATCCCAGGAAGCACTGCCTCTTCAAGAAAGGGCTCAACTTGCTACATAATTAACTGGCTAGATTTCTCAAACACCACAAAACACTTCCATTTAGAAACCCAGAGGAGGGTCTGGGACCATAAAGGTTACCGGCATCCCAGGCCTCAAGGTATTCTGCACGCGGCCGCAGCCTGAAACCGGGGAAGAAATGCCGACAAACCTCAGCTCATTCCCAACCTCCTGGGAAGTGAATCAGCCAAATCTGACCTGTCAGCGCTTGTGATAATGAAGTAAATTATGATGACCTGTGATGACGGAACTGAACAAGACTTCAAAATCTTTGCTGAAGACCCAGGACGAAAAAATGCATTTTCATCTAAGAGGTTTCACATCCGTGATCAAAATAAATGTCTCCTTCTGATCTTTGAAGTGAGTAGATGTTGGCTGGTTGATTTACTACTGGAATGCAATTACATTCTTTTATAACACCGCGAGAGCTTTTAGTGATTTGATTCAGTATTTCAACCCATCCATGTCCAGATAGGGCAGCAAAAATTCTGTGGGTGAGGGTGTGAGATTCTGATACACCTGGGGTATGTGTCAGAAACCAGTTCCTTTTAAAAGTTAGGAATTTAATATAAGTGAACAAACAAAAACAGAAAGAGACTCAAAAATACCAAGAACATAAAGATGATTGCCGGAAGGGAGGGGCATTGGGAGATTGGGTGGGAAGCGGGGAGGGACTGAAAAGTACAGACTGGCAGTTACGGAGTAGTCATGGGGCACAATGTGCAGCACAGGAAATACAGTCAGTAACACTGTGATAACCACGTACGGTGCCCGGTGGGCACTGGAAATATCGGGGGAACACTTTGCAAAGTATGTGATTGTCTCACCACTATGCTGTACACTTGCGACTAATACAAAATCATATGGAACGTAAACTAATTGAAAAAAATTTTAAATAACAGTCACTAAAAAAATTATGACTCTAGTTTACACATTTGCACTTCCCAAGTGAACGACTGTAGGTCCTCACCAAGTCTGTGGGGGTATCTGAAAGAAAACAATGGGCTTGGATGGCCCTAGATGGCCTCTTCCGTTTCTCTAATTCTGTGATGCATGCAAATGGAATGCTCCCAGAGTCTCAAGTGTATTCTCTTCATTTTCCCAAACTTGTCCATCATATTACAGCAGCTGCCTTTAGGTATGATTGATCTTGTCAGGGTGGCATTTTCTTGCACGTTTGCCCAGAGAAGGGTCTGTTACTGTGTCCTCAGAGCTCATGGTCTTCAGATTTCCATACCAAATTTCTGCCTATAGACTTCTCTGACCAATTCTAGAAAGACCCATTAGTAATACAGACTCAGAAAGAGTTGAAAGCTGTAAGATTCTTCATGTGGAGTTAGTTAAATGAGGGAGTGGAGGGAAAAAATGAGAAATCCTTCCAGCCAGGGAATGCTTGTACAAAATAATGGAATCATCGCTGGACGGGGTTGAGGGGAGGGATCCATTATCTCTTCCAGTTTCTGCTTCCAGGGAAGACATCAGCTCAGTCATTTCAACTTGTCAAACTACCCTCAAGCTTCTAGAAGACTTCACTGAGGGAGAACCGCCCTCATCTGCTCCCTTTCTGCTGATGGCTGCATTTGGGGGAAAGGCTCTCACTCTTAGAAACCAAATAGCTCTACAGAGGATAGAAGCCTACACCCAGTGCTTTTGCACAAACAGCAAAAAAAAAAATTAAAAAACATGTATATGTATGTGTGCTTGAGAGAGCAACATAAGTCAGAGCTGATAAATTATGAAAGATACTCAAATGGCTCTTAAAAAAACTAACTCCCATTCCTTTAGTATTAAAATGATACAGTTCAGCCCTGGCTGGTGTGGCTCTGGATTGAGCACTGGCCTGTGAACCAAACAATCATAGGTTCAATTCCCAGTCAGGCCACAGGCCTGAGTTGCAGAACTCCTACTGAGTTCCCAGTAGGGGGTGTGTGAGAGACAACCACACATGGATATTTCTCTCCCTCTCTTTCTCCCTCCCTTCTCCTCTTTCTAAAGATAGATAAAATCTCTCAAAATAAAAAAATCAATATCCTTCATATACACAAAAATAATGGGAGAGTAAATCCCATTTATAATAGCAATACAACGATAAAGTACTTAGAAATAAATGTAACATGAAATTTGCGAAATCTACATGGAAAAAAATGTAAAAACACTCCTGAAAGACTTGTGAACTTAAATAAGTGGATGGACCCCCTTATTCTTGAAAAAAAAATTTATTCCACGCCATAAAGATGTCAGTTTTCCATGTTAATGTAATAAATATTCCATAAAGTCTCCAGAAAAATATCAAAAGCTCTTATTGTAAAATGAGATAAGTAAATATTTAAAGTCACATGAAAAAATAAACATGCAGGAACAGCCAGGAACACACTGAAGAGGAAAAGCCAGTAAGAGACTGGGGTGGGGGCGTAGAATCTCTATCCAACTAATTTACCAGAAAGCTGTTCAGAGTACAAGGGGGGTGTACTAGTTCATGAAGACACTCATGGATTAGTGGGATGGGCTGGAAGGAACAGATACATATGGAAGTTAAATGTATGATAAAGTTGGCACCTCCTGTCACTGGGACCAAAAATTGTTTTGGGACAACTGGGAAACTGCTTAAAAAGAGATAAAACTGTGTTCCTAACTCACATTGTACATGAGGGGGAAAAATACAAAATGGACAAGAAAGAAGCCTAATTGTAAAAATGAAGACATGAAAGTACTAGAAGAAAACTTAGGTTGATTCCTTTGAAACTTGTAAGGAAAGTTTTTTTTCTAAATGTGTCCAAAAATTCAGATACAATAAAAGAAAAGATTCACCAATTCAACTAGATAAAATTTTTTAAAAATTTAAAGAAGTTTTACATAGCACGGAACTCTATAAGCAGAGTCAAAAGACAAATTACAAAGTGGGGAAAAATATCTGTAGTGTAGGCTGTGAATGAAGAACTAATATCACTAATATGTAAAGAATTTTTAACCATCAAATGAAAATAGACCCAAGGCCAATAGATAAATGAACAAAACACATGAAGCAGAACAAGAGCACCTAGAGCCCTGATCAATGTAGATCATCGGTTGGGCATCGTCCCACAAGGCGAAAGGGCACTGGTTCGGCTCCCAGTCAGGGCCCACGCCTCGTGCAGGTGGGGTCCCAGTTGGGGCGTGTACAAGAGACAGCCAACCAACGTGTCTCTCTCACATCAGTGTTTCTCTCCGTCTCTTTCTCCCTCCCTTCCACTCTCTCCAACAATAAATAAATAAATAAATAAAATACTGTTTAAAAAAGAAAGATAGACCGCAGAAAGATACAAAAATGTTTCTTAGACCTGTAAAAAGATCGTCAGTCTCACTCATAATTCCATTCAAACTAAAACAAGAAACACCATGTTTTACTTATCGGAGTGGCAAAAAGAATTAATTATGAGGATATATTCTGTTGGCAAACTGTAGGTAACTTGTCTTCTAAATCTAATACATTGACGATGAGTACGCAAAACGGTGCACTCTCCACCCAGAGGAAATGTTGCTGAGACTGCTTAGCTCTCGTGAATACATCCTAACAGTTCAGCCTCTCTGCTCCCGACTGGTACAGAAGGCTCCACACAGAAGTAAAATTTGAGCTATACCTCAAAGTTTGATGAATTGCACTTCTCCCATGAAATGGCATAAGTATGAATATGCAAAACAATCACCTCTCCTATTTTGTAAGGGTTTTTTTTTCCCCCTGCACTGTTGCCTTCTAGAAAAACCTCTTAGAAGATAAGGCCTCCGGTCTCCCTTTCACCACTGGTCATGTGTCATCCCATAAAAAGCTCACTCCTCTTTGCTCACTGGTTGTCCTTACACTTTTAAGCACTTGCATTCATGAACTTCACAGTAGATCTAAGATTTATCAAGATTGTCCCTTGAGCTCATGTGAACCATGTACCAGATCGAGGAAAAAATATTTGCATTTGGAGACCTAGAGGAGGAAAGGAATATTTTCCTCTATCTATCTTAGTTCTTCCAGCCGGGATCCTGTAAGTCCTAACCAAAGCAGATTAACAAAGAAAAACAAGAGAAATTTATTAACAGGTGTGTTGTGCTTACACTTGGGAATTCTCAGTGATGAGTGACTCGAAGGGGTGGTCAGAACTTGGACTTATATAGCATCTTAGCAAGAAGTAATAAATGCATAGAGAAGTGGCAAGACAAAAGAACAGGATGTCGTGCTTCTAGGGCCAGTGCATTGTGGGGAGGCAGGTACACAGTGAAGCTAAGGGGAGATAAGGGCTAGTGTCAGCAAAGCGTATGAGGTAGATGCCCCTGGTGCCATCTCCAGGCTGATGGAAGTCTAGGGCTGTGGCTGGCAACTAGCTTTTGTCCTTCCTGGAAGAGAGGAGAGGTGGGGACACTTTTACAGATGTGTGGCCTGCTTTTAGACAAGTAGCAGGGGGCAGAGAATTTTTCTATGTCTGCTTCCATCGCCTTCAGCTCACAATAATTCTTATGCCAAAGTGGCATATTTTGGGGTGGCATATTCTGCCACCCTCCAGGGGAATGACCACTGTCTTTTATCAAATAATTCCTCAGCAAATGGGGGTAAAATATACTGTAGCAGAATAGCAACCGTGCTGTGAGTCTTGACACCTGTCCAGGGTGTGTGTGAAGGCTAGGAGAAGCTAGGGATGTGGACTAAAGCCAGCTTTTAAAGAAAAGGGCCTTTGAAATGCATGTGCTATGGGGAGAGGGGGTGGGGGTGGAAGAGGGTATTGAGGGGATGAATGGTAATGGAAAAAATACAATTAAAAAATTTTAAATCATATAATCTGTGTATTTGTTGACTCAGGAAATACAGTCATTACCCTTGTAGGAGTTCTCCTAAGGCATTATCAGGGCTCGGGGTGACATTTAAATGACAAGGATAATCATGACAGCAAAACAAACAAATTGCGTCTTTTATGACAAAGAAGGTCTGGAAGAACAGAGACCAAGGCTGGCTGAGGCAGTGGGTGGAAGGGCTGGGATGAGATCATAAATTTTCTTCTTTTTGTTTCTTTCTATTGCTCGTGGTCTCTATAATTATTATACCTTCCTTTTATAATTTTTACTGAAGTTATTTTTGCTTTTTAAGATGTGTGCAGGTCTTCTGTGAGTTTGAAAGCACTGTAGAATGCTCTCTGCCCCAGGAGCAGCAAACACCAGGGCAGAGGATTCTGGCTGCAGGCAGAAGGGGTAGGGCAACTTCGAGAAGCTGAGCCCCTGCCGCATCCCCACACACTCTGCTCTGATGTTAACATTCTCCCGGTCTTCTCCAGCCCACACTCGTGCCACAAACAGCTCCCCCACTAGACACCCGCAGGAGGTGGACGGAATCTGTGTGTGGGCATCGAGCCTGGGGAAATGGACGGTACCTGCCAAAAGGGAGTTCAGAGTCCTTTTGAGTTTGTTTTCCATTTCACCACGACCCAATGCCCCCCTGGTCTCCTTTGCAAGAATCTCCCTGAAGCTTGGATGCTTAGTCAGTCTCGGGCGATGCTTACTGAAAAGAAATGATTCTGAGAGTAAATCCATTCTATACCAAAGATGTGTCAGACTCAGACTCAAGCGTTAGTCTTGGTCCCTCAGCAATCTTAAGGTTCTCTCAGGTGTGGAGGGAGACAGATGCCCAGATGCCGTGATGGATGGTATGTAAGAACCAGATGCAAGGGTCTGCAGGGTACCGTCCATCGTGGGTAGAAGCGCTTTTGGACCACAGTCTCTGAGAAATACATTTCAGCGATGTTTTGTAAGCATTACGAAGACAGGAGCTTCCTTATGAAAAGAAAATATGGGAGACCCTCTAAACCCTCTGCACGAGATCCCCCACTGAAGAGCGGCAAGTGAGCAAGTGGACGAGACTTAGGTTCTTACAAAAATTACGCTTCGGTGAATATTTGAACTGAGATGTCTCTGACTCCCAAAACATGTTCTCTTTTGTTTTTTAAATATGCGATACTGTCACCAAACATATCAGAGTTTTCAAAATCTTTTCACCACCGTGAGAAAATATACATCACGATTCCATTCAAACATCTACCCTAACACACACACTTCCAAAGATGAACTTCATAAAATACACGCTTTTCCTCTGTGCAAACAGATCATTTCTAGCCTGTTCTATTTCTTCTCTTTTTTTTTTGGTGCTCGTTTTAACCCACTCAATATATGTCACAACCCAGTAACGGGTCGAAGCCTACATCATTTACATGAACTGTTTCAGCAATTTTGTTTTCTGAAATTAGCTTTTAAATGTTCATGGGTTTCTTTTCCACCCAAAATTATGGTTTGCCTAACATTTCCCAGTATGCACCATCCATACAAAAAGACA
>PVKM010044981.1:0-12089 GCA_004027735.1 Carollia perspicillata
TGACATGAGACCGAGACCACGAAGAGCTAACGCACTCGACAGGCACCTTTCAGCATCCAGGAAAATGAACGGGGCCCCTTATTCATCACCTGCGCGTCTGGTCCTGCACTGGGCCCTCCGGTACACAGATCACACGCTCGCCACACACCCCTTCCTGTCACGGGGACACATACAGTCTCCAGTAACAGGAAAACGAGTGTGCAAAATAGTAGCCTGCGTGTGTCCGGCTACAAAGCTCAATGAACCTCTGGTCACTTCTGCAACCTCTACAAGTTCAATACATTAGTGAATGGAGGAACCATGGTTCACCTTGACAGACAGGTCTTTAGTGTGGCCCTGGGCAAGTCCCTTATCACTGCTGAGCTTTGGAAGTCTCATCTACACCGTGAGGCTCTGGCTCCCAAACCTTCAGGGCCCGCACGGGTGGCTGCATCAGAATGACCTGGAAGACAATTCCATTCACAAGCCTCCGCCTTTACCTAGGGGCGGGAGGAAAAGGGAGCCCAGGGCAGCCTGTGAAGTGGGCCCTGAAACAGGTGCCTCTCCAAAGGCCTCAGGGGAGTGGCTCTTGCTGTGCAGCTTTGGAAATTCTAAGCCCCTCCAGGGCTGGAGAGAGTGAGGGCACCTCTGCCCCAGCTTCTCTAAGAGACTCTGAAGAGAACAACTACTACGGGAACTCGGATTAGCTGCCTAGATCAGCTGCACAGCCCCAAAGAGGGGAGAAGGGCGTGGGGCCCTAGAGAGACACCGAGAAGAGAAGGGAGGCAGGGAAAACGCATGCGCCCCCGAGAAGCCAGGTCAGGGCTGTCCTCAAGGAGTGACAGGCCCCTAGCAGCCTGTTTCCGAGGCCACGGAGAAGCTGCAATCCCTGACGCCAAGAGAAAGGAGTCCCTGGGGGAGCCTAGAGTCTGTCCCTTCCCTGAGCGCTGATGGAGAAAATCCTCGCTTGGCTGACTGTCCCGCTGAACTCCGTGTGGGAGGGAGCTCTACGAAGACACGGACCAGAAACGGGCAAAGCTACAGGGCGGTAATTCCAATACGCCGCCTGTTCCTGCACTTTGATGCAGGGACATACAGTGAAGGAAGCAAAGAACCGTAAATAGCATCCAATCTGTTCCCTGGGCACATTAAGGCAGCACATTAGTTTACAATGAGACATTGTTTTTCTGTTGCAACTACGAGAGCCTCTTGTCTCTGCCTCCCCGTGGACGGGTGCTTGTTTCTCAGAATGGACGGGAGCCTGGGAAGCTCTCACAAGGAGTTAAAATAACAATTAGTACTGGCTCGACCCGTTCAGTGCTGCAGACCCGGACCCGGAGGTGCCCTCAATGAAGTAAAACACATCTTTTTAGACACAGGGCAGAGATTCAAGAACCAAAACATGCTTCACAGGTTCACTTTCCCCCCAGTCACCACTAGCTATGCATAGTTTAGCATATTTTAAAAGGAAAAGGACACGGAATAAAAATTAATGACCCGACAAGCTCCTGTGAAAACACGAGCCTGGAGAGCCGGGGCATCGCCGAGAGCTGTGGGGACACGGGGCACACCTGTCACACTGCCAAGCCCGTGTTTTCAAGCTGGGCAGCCGCTTTCTAAAGAAGAAACAAAAAGCCCTCCACACCTGAACTGCGAGGCTGCAGAGCCTACTCGTAACTCAGACGAAACCCAGTAGCTTCCAAAGGTTAGTTAGCCTTTCATAAGCCTATTGTGTGGGTGAGTGGCTAAAAATAGCACGGTCCGGGAGGCTGGTCACACCTAGAGTGACTCCTGCCACCAAACAACAGACATGGGGATGGCTGGAAGGCAGCGTCAGAACACCCAGGCTGGGCCCAAGCCCCGTGGTCGCCTCTCTCCCTGGGCTCATCCCGGTCCCTCACCTTGTCTGAACGCCCAGCAAACCCGACAGGCCACTCAGGAAAGGGGGGAGGGGCAGGAGGGGCCGGAGCCGCGGTGTCTGCAGTGCTCACTGCTCCTTTCCAGACATGGAGGGGACGGTCACACGGTAACTGAACGACGGAATGTGGCCCTCTCGCATTTCCTTACACTGAGGCAGAGTTCTCAGCCTTCACTGCCTATCACGCCCAGCTGGGGAAGTGTTTAAAAATACAGATGTCAGAAATTCAGTTTCCAATTCAGTTTTTAAATATTAGGCACTGCTATTTTTGAACAGCTTCTCGGATGATCTGGATGGGTAGCCAGCACAGAGAACCACTGCTTACAGCCACAAAGGTGGTCAGGCCGAGTCAGGTCCCCAGCCCAGGAGGAGAGGCGGGCAACAAAAACCGGCAGGGCCTGGGCGAGCACCAGGGGCTGGGTCTGCCATGGACAGGCCACCGAGGGGCCATCAGCGCTGCTCTTCTAGAAACCCCCGCCAGACCGAATACAACTCAAGGCGGGTAAGAGCATAAGGACGTGAAGAATTAAAACCTAAACTGTAATACTCATTAACCCCCAATTTTAAGTTATCATTTGCTTTTCTTTCTCTCATCTATGTCTAAAACAATTCTACCTTAGATTTGTATTGTGGGGGCAAGGACGAAGCTGCGTGGGAGAAGCAACACAGTGTCTTACAGACTTCAGTTGGCTTTCCAGACGAAATCAGACGGAAACAAACAGCTCTGTCATAAGAAGCATCGCTTCACTGAATTCAGATGAAAATCTCCTTTTGCCAGTATCAAAGCTGTGGCACCTAAAAGATGGAGTAAATGTCCAAGGTTACATCAAGTTAATAATCTGACAGTCCGGACAGCACTGTAATAGGAAGGTTCTTCTGAGTTCCTGTCACTAAATCATCCTATTGTCACGGAGTCCATTTGCCAGGTGGCTTTACTGTTGTTGTTTTGGTTTATTTTGTTTGTAAATACATGGGAGCCGGCGGGGCACTGGATTTGGCTAGAACTGACTTCCTCAGGCGGAGGGCATGCCTGTCCTGGGACCGCCTGCATCCGCCGGGCAGGGAAGACGGAGCACCTGCCGAGGGCCTTGAACAGCCGCAGGTGAGTGTCATCACGACCCCGAGTAGAGGAGAAAGGCAAGGGGTCTGATCTCGCACATCTGACCCATTCGTTCGTAGAGAGTCAAACATACAACTTGGCACGGCACACGGCACACGTGGACTCTCCCTTCTCTCCCTACATAAACATTCTGGAAGGGGTGACTGCCATGCCTTCGTTTCGGCTGGGCCTCAGGGTGTCGAGGAGACCCAGCGGCCCAGGATCCCAAAGCCGCCTGGATGGCAGCAGTGGCAGAAGGGCGGTGTGAGTTTGGAGTGGCTTTCAAAACGGGACGGTTCCACTTCAGCATCTCCCAGACACGAGGCTCATTTCCAAGCCAAGTGCTTTTATCGAGGAAAAACAGTTACTTTACTTCAGAATCAAAATCTTTACACTACCCATTGTTCCTCACTGAATGCTTCCTTTATGCAATCTTCCACTGATATCCCCTCCGGAGAAATGTTTAATAAAACAAACAAACAAAGGAAAGAACACAAGGCGTGCTGAGACTTAAGCTACAAAATTACAATGTGCTTTGTGGAAAGCCTTCCGGCTCTCGGGTGCGGGAGCTGGGCGGGCGGTAGCCGCAGCTTTTCACTAGGGCAACGTACAGAGTCCCATGTTTGTGACGCGGTGCTGGGATGTCTTTCAAATAAAAAGGCTGCAGAAGGCATGCAGAGTTTGGCCTCGTATCTCACACGTTTTGTATGACAATTCAGAATGTACCGACTTCTCTGTCAGTCACATTCACCCTTCCCAGGTCACGCAGCAACAGCATTTAAACTAAGAATCTGCTCAAGTTGAAGAGTCAGCTAATCAGGAAACAATTCAGAGTCTATGACACTCAAGGCCAAGTGTGTTTGAGGACTTCAGTGCTTCAAGTGGGGCGTCAGCCACGAAGAGGGCGTTCATTCAACATTTGTGTGAGTATCAGAACATACAAGGATTGTTTCACATCATTCTTGTGCACATTCCTGAAGTTTCGTTAGGGTTCTGACTGGTCTTGTACAATAGCAGTTTGCGTACCTTTATGAGTGATCAATAGGATATATGTTATCATCAATAAAATCGTGCAAACTCTTCTTTTTGGTTCTTGTCATCTCCGCCTGCAGAAAATAACATCGCATCCCGAAATCTCGGTCAGATGAGGCCACCTGGATGACCTAGTCTTCTCCTGAAGTCTCCTGCCCCGGAGGCACAGGTGAGTCAAAGCCCCGCCTCTCTAGGGTCCATAAATATGTAAATCACTTACTCTCCCTGGGCGTCAGTTTCCTTCTTTTTAAAACATGGCTAGCAATACCTCCTTCAAAGATCTGTTGCGAGTGTAAACAGGTGAAACACTAACATATGTACCACATAGCAAATCGCAAGCAAATGATGCTGCCATCACATGCAATAATAATTATTAAAAGAAGAGAGAACAGCCTGCAAAAATACTGCAGACGAGACCAATCAATCATAAAGTCACTCTCGTGTGATGAGGCTGATCAGCTACATTTTGGGAAAAATGACTGGTAATATAACAAACCTAGAGTACATGTCATTTATGCAACTAGACAGAACCTTACTGGTAAGAACAGAAATCGGAAGAAAGCGAGGGAAAAGCAGGGAACTGCTCATCACCAAGAAAAGCGCACCTTACCGTGTCTGTTCAGAAAAATAATTCCAAGCGCAAAGCAAACTTTTTGAGTCTCACCAACAAGAATCAGCTCACCAAAAAGCAGAGCGCAGGACGTGCTGAATTAAAGGCCAAGTCCTACTTTCTTCAAGTGACAGCTTCAGGGGTGGGGTGCTCTCCAGGGCTGGGGGAGGCTGTGGAACCCGAGGCTCAGAAGGAGAAAGGGGGCTACTGCCTTGGGCTTTGCTCAGCCTGCCCTGTGCCCTCAGGGCCTCACCAAGTTCTCCTACCTGTGCGACCATATGCAAATCCATATTGTTTTTGCTCCAATACAGGACACCGAAAGGTACACGTCTACACGTGCCCCTTCGTACACTCAAGCGTGTGCACTGAGGGCTACAATGTGCATCCCGGCAGGTCACGGGCCCACGGTCACCTCGGCTCACAAACATCCCCTACGCCTGACCATGACAGCAATCGAATCTTTATTAGAACTGTTCGCACATACTCTTTCTTTCCCGGTAGCGCATACACAGGGGAAGGGCCCTTGACAGGGAAGGGCCACGTTTTAGTCATCTTGTTTCCCTGGGCACTTAACACAGTGTGCCACTTACATGGAGTGGCTCGGTCATTATACACTGAACTAAACCGCCCCCCAGGTCACACTGGACAGGCGCGCCCAGGCGCCCTCCCCTGAGGTCTTCAAGTTTCAAGATCAGTTGCCTGAGGTAGCTAACCTTTCTAAATCTTCCTGATAATGGGATATGAAATGAAACGTTTCACACGTTGTCTGCAAAATATTTCTGCTGGCCCACTTTAAACTCCATGAGGATAAGCAGCAAAAAAAAAAACCACGGAGAACCGTGAGGTCCCCGCGGTGTTTTCCGTGCAGGCCAGTGCGTGTCCCAGTGTCCACGCTCCCGAGTTAGGGGTCAAGCACGGGTTCAGACGAAGTCTTAACAGGCGGCTCCCTGCTGCTGTGAGCGAGCAAACGGCTCCCACCTGGCGCTGTTCCCAAGCAGACGGATCTGGTAACTCGAATGTCTCTTCAGAGACGTGGATGGGACAATGGGAAATGTATCAGTCTGAGAGCGTTTTAAGTAAATGGAGATAAATTATGCAATGCCCCCCCCCGCCATGTTTCTCAAGTCCTACAATTCCCTTAGCCTTATGAAACTGGCCAAAAAGGAAAAAGGACAGGAGTGTAAGAAGACTACACCCCTGCCAACACTTATTTTGATTTCAAAAAGGTAGAGGGTTGAAGGTCATGTTGAGAGCAGAGCTGGAGAAACGGGGCCTTCCAGCCTTTAAACAGGCATCTTTTTGGTAAGTAAATATCTAAGGAGTTAAAGATTCTTATCAGAAACAGGAAGGCTGAAATGCTCAGCACTGCAACATAATGGTACTTACTAGCCATCCTGGAAAACTCCATTCATCTTTGTGTTTCCCATTTGCAAATCCTAAGACCCTTGACTAAATCTTTGTCATTCATTTCCAGCCAAAGCTCAGTTGACAGTTATGTAAGTCTATGCAGGAGCATTTGGTGAATAAGAACCAAATGCTGACAAGCACCTATATGCGTTTCAATGGGGATTAAACAGAGTACATCCACACAATTAAAAACAAATATATCAACCCTGGCTGGTGTGGCTCAGTGGACTGAGTACCAGCCTGTGAAGCAAAGGGTCGCTAGTTCGATTCCCAGTCAGGGCACATGCCTGGGTTGCAGGCCTGGTCCCCCAGTGGAGGACACATGAGAGGCAACCACACATTGATGTTTCTCTCCCTCTTTCTCCCTCCCTTCCCCTCTTTCTAAAAATAAATAAATAAACAAAACTGTTTAAAATATATACATATATATCATTAAAAAGAGTAAGTAGGAACTACCTAAATGTTGACAATGGAAAAATCTCCACACTACATAGGTAAGTGGGAAAAAAGCAACTCACAAAACAGTATGTATTAAACAACCCCACTTTTGTTTTTGGTTCTTCAAAGAGCACAATCCCTGCTAGCACAGAACACGCAGCAGCCGTGAGCACGCACAGTAGGGGAGCAGCCGGCTGTGCAGTTGTTCCACGTCTGGGGGAGGCGTCCACGGTGAGCCTGGGCCCCGCCGGAGCCAGCCGAACCCCATCCAGGAGGCCCTGGCCTCCGCCGCCCCACGCCCTCCATCCCCCTCCTCGTGTAAGGTTCGGAGCGAGCCGCCCTCTGTGGCATTCGGGTCATTTTTAAGCCAAAGACAACCGAGACCCTCGGGCTCACGGAAACGCCTGCCTCCTCTGAACTGCCCAGAAGTTTAAACCAGGAGCCTTGCCCAGAGTAAGAGCTATCTCCAGAAAAAACATTTGTGACCTGTCCACAGCGCAGAGAAAACCACTAACCACTGAACACCTGCGCTTCCCGCTGCCACGCCCCTCCTCCCAGACGCCCCAAGGTGCTTCCCTCAGCCTCAGCTCCCAACGCCACAGATACGCCACTTGTGCTTTCTGCCTCCTTCCCCTCTTGCAGGCTGGGCTCCCAGATGCGGACTTGGAATTAAATACGGCCCTTTTCTGTTGCTGACCCCCCTCCTGTGGATCTGAGTATCAGACCAGCTGAGAGCACCGTGAAGGGTGGAGGCAAGCATCTTCCTGCCCATGTTCACGGCAGCCTCTGGGCGCAGACACACCGGCCATGCCACACTCCTCCACCAGGACGGCGCTCCAGGCAGCCCTTTTCCCGCCACTACACTCACACGCTGCCCTCTGATCTAGGGGCACTCACGTACCGATGTCCAAAACGGTTTTTAAAAACTGCCTCGTCTAAGGCAACTCAAGCGCTCGCAGAGTCGAAGCACCGCTCACCCACGTTTGCCGTGGGGGGTGAAGAAACCAAACCATTCGAACCTTAAGCCAAGGGGAACGGAAAGAACCTTTAAAGAAAAACCCATTAACAGGACACATTCAAAAGCCCAAGCCCTGCCTTGGGTGAGGGTGCCTACCTTGGGGAGGACGGCAGGTCCCACTCGCATGACCAGGAGCAAGTCCTACGAGAGAAGAGAGAGGCAGGTCAGACAGCAGAGAGATCGTGGTCAGCAGTTTTCAAAGTGTGTGTGCGTGTAAGGAGGGGGCTGGGGGCTCCTGAGACCCTTCCAGGGGTCCACCAGGGCAAAGCCATGCTCACAAGGAAGCCTAGACATTAGTGACCCGTTCCTCTCCTCCTCAGAGGGTGAGTGACATGCCACGGGACAAAAGACGCAAGAACTGAGTCGCACTGTCTTGAACCAAAGAGAAGAGAGATCTGCGCAAATGTAAGATGTTACTCTCTGCGTTCATCTTCAGGGGGTGGGGGGTGGAAAACGGTGATTCTCATAAAGCACGTTACTTAAAGCAAAGTGTAAAGGGGTTGTAGCCATTTCAATAAATGAATAGTTTTAAACTTTTCAATGTTGACTCTAGTATCATAAATACCAGCAGAGACAAGCCACATACATAATCAACAGCTCTTTGGGACCCTCAGTAATTTTTCAGTGTCAAGGGGTGCGAGACCACAGCTCAGAGCACACGCCGCGGTGTGGACTTCGGCATCACCTCTGCGGAACTGCAGCAGCCCTGACGACACCGCGCGGCCACGCCGGATGCAGCACTGACCGCGCCCCAAGGCTCAGTCACGCACACCACATGTTATTTCCATGCGCACAAGCGCCTTAAAACCGCCCTTCCCACGCCCTGGAAGAGGGGGCTGGTCAGCCGCCCGAAGTGACCCAGCAAGTCAGACAGCGCGGGGGCGAACTCAAGTGCATGATCTTTCCACGGTGTCACTTTTTAAAACGGCAATCACGAGCATTTCCGCCAGCTACTTGGGAGTGAGGTGTGCCGGGTGCTCCCACTCCTGCCTGACGTCGCAGGGACGCAGGACGTCGCAGGGACGCATGACGTCGCACGGATGCACGCCGCTGCTACGGGAGCCACGCACAGCGAGTCTGAAATGACGTCATCGTGCTTCCCCGAATGCTGGCAGAGCCCTGCATTCTACCTCCTGCAAAGACAGACCCCATATGCAGGGTGTCCCATAACAGCCCAGTTTATGCCCATGGTCCCAGGAATAAACCACAGGGTCACCTTTGAAGAAGGCTGTCCTTGGCCTGGCTTTTTAGTAAGCCCCACCTTTTCCGCTTGTCTCTATCTTTATGAAACACGGAACAGTCAATGAAGATACTAATTATTGGCCCCGCAGCTGTATCTGAATCGAAGATTATGTGCCGAGGTAAGGGAGGGAAAGAGATTCTCAATAACATAACCTGTGCATCCAAGAGAGCCAATTCTGAACATAAAGATGCAACCCATAGTATGGCGAGCTTCTCAAAAAATGAAACACAGAATTATGCTCCAGCAATTCCACTTCGGGGAATAGACCCAAAAGAACTGAAAGCACAGTTTTGAACAGATATTTGCACACCCATGTGCAGAGCAGCGTTGTTCGCAACAGAAAAATGGTGTAAACAAACCAAGTGTCCAGGAACAGCTGGACGAATAAACAAATCGTGGTACCTCCATCAACTGAATAGTTTTCAGCCTTAAAAAGGAAAGAAATTCTATCACATGCTACAACACAGATGAGCCTTGAAGTCATTACACTGAGCGCAATAAGCCAGACACAAGGCAAACACTGCATAATCCCACTTATGGGAGGTCCTGAGAGCTGTCAGACGCATGGGGACAGACAGTGGGGTGATGGTGGCAAGGGAAGGGGAGCCAGGGTGTGACGGGGACAGACAAAAAGGCTCAGTGGAGGACGCTGGGTGGCGGCTGTGCTGTAAATGGTTAAGATGGGAAAATTTGCTATGTATGTTTTTCCACAATGAAAATAAAAAACTCCAAAACATTCATCCAAAAGGTTTCCCAACACGAAATGATGAGAAAAGAATGTATTACTGGGTATCTGATGTCATCTTCATTCGCTTATTAAATCCAACCAAGCGTCCATCCATTCAGTGAACACTCACCATTTGCTAGTCATCAGCTCCCGTAGGAGCTGCTGGTAAACCCTGTGGACGTGAAAGGGGCCACATACTAAACTGATCAGCTCAGAGGAGGCCTGCACGGGGGCCTTACAAACTCAGAGACCAAAGTGACAACAGAGGAGGGTCTGAAATGAACACTCCCTAACTAAGAGCAGGTCGTGACTGGTAGTCAGTCGTGTGCTAAAGTAGTATTTTTCCCTAAGAAAGGTCAGTCTGCACCTTAACTGAACCCGGAGGTTGTCTTTTTTTGCATCTACAATCACATACCTGATAACATACCTTTGGAACATCAAAGCAGTTCCCTTCATTGTTATAGTCATTGTGTTAATTATTAACTGTTAACTATGCTATGTTCTCAAATGTAAAAGAAGTGTGCATCCACTCGCTTTACTTTTTACCTAGTCCCAGAGGCTTCCCTGCTTTGCTTTCTCCCTTCTCCTGAATCTGTCACCAATAAATTTCACGTAACCTCTAACGCGTCCTCCTTTGATCGTACCGTATAAAGGAAGGTGCGTAACTGCCGTTCTCCGGAGCATTTTCTCAATCCTGGAGGTTTTGCTTCCTGGCGACTGTCATCAGTTTGGCTCAGATAAACTCATAAAGATTCTTACAGGCTTGGATATGCCTTACGCTGGCGACCCGAACGAGACAGACGCCTCTGCCACAGAGCACACCCACCAGGGACCCAGGCATGGTTTAAGACACACCGGAAAGCGATCGAGGGGCCCACGAGGGTCACAGCGCCTCGCTGTACGTGACGCACATTTCTGGCAAACAAAGCATGAACTTGTACGGTTTTTTAAAAATTCAAGTCCTCCAAAGCATCAATAGTTTTCAAAGTTTTAGAAGCCACATTTTTCCCTAAAGGTGCTTTCTGTTTTTCTACATTCTTTGTGCTGACACAATATAAACCCCTTAACTTTAACTTAGAAAAAAGCCTTTGAAAGGCCCCCTGATCAGACAGTCTGTGTTCCGTGACCGTCCTCGGTCCGCTTCTCCCCTCCAGCAGGTGGTTTCAACAACGCCGAGTCCCACACACAATGAGCAGGACTGGGGAGCCGGGCTTTTCCTTCCTCCGGTACAGCAAACATCCTGTAAACCACGGCCTCCCCCTCTCGTCAAGGACTGCTTTGTTTACTGCCAGGAAAGGAAACCACAAATCCTCCAAGTGGCATCGGGGGACCTCAGAATTTTGCTTCACTTCCCACCAAGCAGGTGGTTTACATGAGGCAATAGGCTATTATCTTCTGCCTTGTTTTGGCTTCAGAGAAAAAAAAATGTAGTGAGCTTTTAGTGACCAAAGTCATCTTAAGCAGCGAAGTTTGGAGTCCTGGGCTATGACATTGGGGAGAGTGGGGAGGAAGATGCCCCCTACCCCCTGCTCACAGGGGCCGCCTCGCACTCCAAAGGGAGGCTCTGCCCCAGACTCAGACGGGCGGGGCGGCGGGGCGGGGGGCGGGCAGAGGGCTGGCTCCTTGTTCTCACCAGCAGGCCTGTGTGCCGTCTTCCCAGTGCAATGGGGTTCTGAGAAAGTACAGGTAAGTATTTTCTTTCCACTGAGAAGAATAAAACATTCCATGTAGCTCAAACACACATTTCTCCATCCGCTGTTAGGATGTGCCTACTAGTACTCAGGGAGAGCCAGCATCAGAGAGAGGCAAATTTTTGTCTTCGTTTTTTATCTTAAAAATAAAATTCCTCTCAGAATAATGAGATCTCTTCGGGGGCAAAGTCGTACGTGCTGATTTCTGCCCTTGCACCTGTGAACTTGGCAATGTGCAAGTTCTGCTTCTGCCCCCGCTCTGGGCCAGCGGCCAGCCATCGTTCCTTCACCAGAGCGGCGGACCCTGGGCACGTCCTAGCCACGGCCGTGAGGCCTTTGGCTGCAGAGCCAGAACCTACCCCAAACCTCGGCCACCCCAAGGGTACCATGCGTGCCTCAGAAGACATTCCTCAGGACACATACCACCAAATAAGGAATCGGTGCCACACTGAACGGCCAGCCTCACCCGGAGAGTCTGGGATCACAGGGGACTGTCTTTCACGTCTGTACCCAAGACTCCAGGAGGCAGGGACAAGGTGTGGTTCAGGGCTGCACATCCAGGACTGACTGCCATGCTCTGCCCACCACGCCCTGCACTTAGAAAACACCCACTAAATATTCTGTAAAGAAAGGAGAAAGAAGGGAGGGAAGGTGTGTGGGGGAAGAAGGGGAAAAGAAGGAAAGGAAAAAGGAGGAAAGGAAAGAAAGACCGGCTTTCCATAGTGTTAAGGCCGCGGAGAATAACAGAGAACATGGGCATTTCTAAATGGGAATTTCCAGAGAACAGGCTGGACCATGTGAAATTATCAATATTCTGCAACTTTTACCTGAAAAGGCAGGAATTTCATGGGATTCAACCTAATGTACGATCCTCCTCAGTGGGCTTACCTATCTGTGCCCATCTCTGCCATCAATCACTTGCTTTGG
>PVKM010044982.1:0-12084 GCA_004027735.1 Carollia perspicillata
GGCACCTTTTACTGTCTTCCCCGCTCTCCCCAAAGAAGCGAGTCTAAAGGACAAGATTGTAGCCCGCTGCCAACAAACCCCAGTCTCATCGGGCCCTTGCTATGGTGATAATTAAATGGTCAAAAGCTCTGTAAGACGAGCAAACATGGTTTTCTTTTTTTATCATTTCTCAAGGGATGCTCACGGACGCAATTTGAAAATGTCACGGAAGTTGGGCTTTCTATTGCGGTTGCCTGAGTCCCAGGACACTCCGATCGTCAATTTTTGAAGACACAGCAATTTCCCAAGTGTTTTTATTTTCACTGTGTTTTATCACTTACTTTTTGCACGTGTCGCGAAGATTAAGGTCTTCGTAATTTGAATATTTTGCGGCAGCTGCGGCGGACTGCCTCTCACACGGGAACGGGAATTTGTGTTGGGAGAATCCCCACTGCTCGCTCTGACATGTGTGTGAGGCGCGGCGGCCAACTTTGTCACCTGGACCTCCCCTCCCAGGAGGACGGAACGGCCGCTGTGCCGGGGGTCCCTGCGGAGGTGGGGGCTGAGGGTCTTCACTGCTGCTCTGTTCTGCCGAGTAAACCGTGCAGCCACCCCCGGCGGTGCTCAGGGTGCTGGGGTTACTTTTACACGTTTTCGTTATTTAGACGCTTGTTTATCTGCCGCCTTTGGCAGCTGATGTGATTTTGCTCCGTGGAATGAGTAACTGTTTAGGTAGCGACGGCAAACGTATATTCGTAGCTGATTTTGGTTCTGTGTGTTTCCGTCACTGATCAGACAGACGTGTTTTGCACACTCATCAGCCAGAAAAAAACAAACCGCACACCATCGTCTCAGCATGTTTTATTTCTCTGACAAAAAGAAAACCATCCGGGACTTACTTTAAAAATTGTTTTCCAGACCATTTCACAAAGACAGAAAAACAAAAAACAACTCGTGTTTTCATTTTGTTTTAGTCCCCAGTCTTAGCCACTCAAGTGGCCCGGGGCTATTATTTCTGTGTTCGAAATGGGGGCACGTGGCAGTCAGGCAGCGTCATCACCTCCGGCTAGCACTTGCCCCACGCAGCCAGGTCCGTCCTCCGGAAGTCCGTCTCCGGCAGGTCACCCACTCACCGGACAATCTTCAAGACCTCCGGCGGTCCCTTCCACGGTTCCCCAACACGTGCGGTCGGAGGGCGTTCCCTGGGCTGGGCAGCCCTTCCCCACTCTCTCCGCCCCCACGCCCGCCCCCTCCCAGCTGGACCCTGGCTCTGGTCTCCTCGGTCCCCCGGTTCAGCCTGTCTCCGACACAAGCTCTGTCACCATCTCTCACTGACCTGCCCCCCTTCAAAGACAAACACAAGTGCCGCACTCTCTCTTCCTCTCGTGTGTGTGACCACACACTTGTTGAGGGGGGGCGTGGTGGCCCGTGTGCTCCTGAGAGTCTTCCCTCGTCCCCGAATTCCAGTCACACGCAGTGGTCACTGTCATGGAGATACCGCGCCAGTGCCCGGGTCTCCATCCTGAAGGCACCACGGACTGGCTGTGTGACCAGAGCCCACATGCAGGGTCCGGCACAAATAACGCCCCTCTCATTACAAAATCTTTTAGTACCGAGTCATAGGCATATAATTCTGTAACACAACACTATTACACTCGAACACACCCCACGACATTCTAGGTGAAGGCTCAAATTAAAACTATGAACAATCACACCCACATTGTTGCCCTACCAACCACAGTCCAGCAGGCCTTCCTTCTGCTGGACCCTGCATTTCCCTCTCACCCCCCTTTGTCCACATAGGCTGCTGTCCCAACATGCCACAGTCTGGGTAACGTCGCTCACAGTTCCGGAGGCTGGAAAGTCTAAGGTCAAGGTGCCAGCCTGGTCCAGGGCGGGCCTCTTCCTGGTCGCGGCTGAAGCTCTTCCCCCGGGTCCTCCCCCGATGGGTGGGCCAGGGGGTCTCTCGTAAGAACACCAGCCATTGGTGAGGGTCCACGCTAATGAATTCATGACCTCCCAGAGGCCCCTCTGCTAAAGCCATCGATTTGGGGGGTTAGGGTTTCAACATAGAAATTTGGGGGACGTGAGCAATGCGGGACATAGCAGGGCCTCAGTTCCCTGCTGCAGACGGGACAAGAGAGACGCTGATAATGTGCACTCAACATGCCTTAAACACGCAGCGTTGCAGAGCCTCTCATGTCGTATGGAAGCGTGAGATCAGCACTTACCATGTGCTGCTGATGACTTGGTACGTTTCACCTTCTCCTGATTTTAAAACATAAACGTTTCTGTGACTAAGCACCACTTATATGCTATTTTCATTCCTAAATACCCAAAACGCCAATACGACTTTTGCACTTTAAATAGACGCTGTCACGTTCCAGGAGTCAGAAATCCCTAGGATGAGGGCCAAACGCTCGGTCTCCTGGAGACCGAGACACGCTTTCTGACTGGTGACCACATTTTGCCCCCGCCGTCCCCTCTCACGCGCTGCGGGAACGAACGTATGGCGTTAGGGCTGGGCTCTGAGCGTTTCCAGGGGTTTATCAAAGGGCACGAATTAGCTTCTCCTCCGCTGATTTGAATTGTTGCACTGATTTCAAATGTGCTAATTTGATCGGAAATGAGATGTGAGGTGTTTCAAGCAGGAAAACGTGGCTTGGGAATAAAGTCAGTACCCAGGTTCAAGTGCGAGTTTGATCCTCCAAGTCCCACGTGCTATGTGGGACTCGGGAGCGTCTTTCGTCACCAGCGTAGCAATAGCTCTGCCGAGTCTGGTCTTTCCCGTGTCCGCAGACTCGTTACTGATTCACCAGGACAGGTTTGAGCTGGACCTCGCTCTCTTTTTCCCAAGGTCAGTTACTGTGTGCTCTTAAGCATAATAAATATACTTTTGCTTTTTAAGTCCAGTAATTAAGAGTATTAACTAATTCCCGGTGACCTCCCCACAGTCGGTGCAAATTAGGTTGCAACACGATTGCCTGCCCGTTGCCGTGGGTTACAGCACAGTGCTCGCTCGCCCCTTACCTGAGCAGTTCAGGGCAGCTACGTGCTGTTTTGTCCGCCTTACGTGACCGCCCAGCGCTACTAGGTAGGTTTGGTCGAGCCTTCCCCACTTTTAAAACTGATACAAGAGTGAAACCGGTATACACAAAAACTCACACTTGTTTTTACTAAATGTTCTACTGCTCATATAGATCTTAACTCTTCAGCTTTACATGCTTTAAGAAGAAGAAACTTGGTGAAAATATGCTGTATCGGTCAGCATGGCTGGGTCATGCTGCAGAAACAAACAATCCCCAAGCTCTCAATGGTCTGGGGCCCCATACTTTTCTTTCTCAAATCCAAGTCCAAAGGGCAGGGAAACTGGTCTGTTCCTACTGCAGTTACGCCAGGACCCAAATGCCAAGAACTTCTCTTCCACACTCAGTATGGAAGGCAGAAGGACGCAGGTTCGATCAACGCTGGTTTTGAGGTTTCGATCTGAAAAGCGATGCCTGTATCTCTGTTCCCACTGCAGTGGCCAAGGCCAAGCCTAGGCACGAGGGGGCCAGTCAGGCAGGACCCCACCACGTCATCAGAAAAGAGGGAAACTGGAATATTTGTGATTATGCCTCACGACCACGCAAACTCGCCCTGCTGGCGGCCACACGTTCCATGTGCTCTCCTGTCCCTCCCGTAGCAACAACAGACATTCACCCGATTCTGTGGCTTTGTGTGACGGCTGACGCAAGAAAAATGAAACAACTAGGAATGGGTTTAGCAAAACATTCACAAGATGTATGTGTGGAAGATTACACAACAATGACGAAAAACTGAAGAAGACAGAACTACAAGGAGAGGCGTGCCATGCTCATGGTTGATGACTGACCATCAGAGGTGCCGATTTTGCCAAATTGACTTAGCTATTTAGGCATTTGTCTACCTTCATTAACGCTTCTGCGTATCAGTGATCATCAGTAAAATTCCCTTCAAAATCTCCGCAAGTTGTCTTATAAACAGAATAACTTTTTCTAACACTTATATGGAAAGGCACAAGACTAAAATTTCTAAAATCATCTCAACAATGAAGAATTAAGTGAGAAGAACAGTGTACCTTATAATAAGCTCCCTGTAGCTGCGGTAATCCAACAAAGGTACGGACACACAGATGGACGGAAACCAGGACGAAACTGACTCACAGCTGCCCAGCTGGCCTTTGGCAAAGGGGTCAAAGCGATTCATGAGAGGAAGCATAGCTTTTTCAACGCATGGCGAGGGAACTCAGGCAGTAAAAACTGAACCTTGGCTGGAGCCTCATACCTCACGGAAAATTAACTCAAAATGGATCATGGAACTTAAATGTAAGAAGAAAAGTATAAAACTTTATAAAATAACCTATAAGCACAAATCTTTGGGATCTAGAGATAGTCAGCAAGTTTTCTCACCTTTAACGGGAACCTAATCAACAAAACAAATAAGCAAAATGCAACCAAAGACACTGAAATTGAGAACAGGCTGACAGTGACCAGAGGGGATGGAGAGGGGCGGGAAGTTCAGGGAAAAGGGGAAGGGTTTGCAGGAACAAGTGTAGAGGACCCAGGGGCGGGGGTAGAAATGGGAGGGGGTGGGGAGAGCTGGGGGGTGGGCTGGGGTGGGGGAGAAAGGCAGAAACCTGTACTCGAACAACAATGAGAAATGAATAAATAAATAACAAGTTTTCTGATGTCAAAACAGCCCATAAGAGAAAAGATCGATGTATTGAACCACACGGAAATGTAAAACTTCTATTCTACGAAAGAAGCTCTTAGAGGGATGAAGACACAAGATTCAGACAGAGAGCAAATCTCTGCAGACCAGCTCTCCGAAAGAAGGCTGATGTCTAGGGGGCTTCCCGTCCCACGGTGAGGAGCACAGACAGTCCAGTTAGAAAGGGGCTGAACGTCAAGTCACTTTGGAGCCCACGCAGTGGGGAACAGGCGCACGCCAGCACGCTCACCGTGTTCCCACCCGCTGTCTCAGCAGAGGCCCCAAACTGTAAAGAGCCTGGACGTCCTTCAGCTGGTGACAAGCAGCGCTACGTCCCTGGTGGGGACCAGAACTTGGTGCCCCACAGGGACAAACCGCTGAGGCATGCAGCGCTTTGGACGAGTCTTCAGAGACCCGTGGTGAGTGGGAAGGAGCCCAGTCAGCCCCTGGGCTCTCACACGCGGTGTAGACCTAGTTGGGTGACGTTTGAAGCCAGAGCATTCTGGGACCAAAGAGCAGACAGAGGTTGCCAGGGGTCGGGGAAGGAGGGGCGGGCTGAAGGGGTGGCCGTGGAGATCTCGGAGACGCCGGGCCTGCTCTGCGTCCTGAGGGTGGTGCTGGACACCAACCACTCGTGGGTGTGAGAGTTCCTTCTGCAGTGTTTCTTACGACTGCACGTGACTCCGCAACTGCCCGGAAATAAAAACGCTGATTTACATTAATCGGCAGCACTGAGCCTTGACCTGCGCCCGAGAGTTTTTATTGTAAGTGTAAACTGAATTGCCACAGACTGACTGAACATCAGCTGCCTAACCGCTCGTTGTGATGCTCTTCGGTGGAGGAATGTCTGTCACACACACACACGTGCAAAATGCCGATGTGGGGAAGTCAGATTGTGGAGGTGCCTTCACAGTGAGCTAAGCGATGACTGCCCGGGCTCGAAAGGCACGCTCGGGCCGGTCGGCTCCGTGTCCAACGAAACAAGCCGCGTGGGTGCGGCCTGCACCCCAGAACGTCCAGCTGGATGGAGACCCTCCAACTACCAGTGACCGCCGCCGCCAACCGCAGCACGGGGCACTGAAAAGAAACAGGAATGTTATATTCCCTGCAAATGATTCTCACTGAGATTTCGTGATGCACGTGTGCAAATTCCGTAATTACACTATTTTCTCTGAGAGTGTGAGCTCCGTGGAAATAGTGTTTGTCGGGTATTGGAAGAAGGCAGAGCGCACAGCCACTCATAGATGGGGATTTGTCCACCGCCTGTCAGCCCTTTCGGTATTAGGGCCACACGTTTGCTGATTTGTTTGCTTGTTTTTTTATTTTTACTTTTATTTTAATTGTTGTTCAAGTACAGTTTTCTGTCTTTTACTCCCGTCCCAGTCCACCCCCCCCAGTGCTCCCCACCTCCCTCCCATTTCCACCCCCTGAGTTTTTGTCCTTGTGTCCTTTATGCTTGTTCCTGTGACCCCTTCCCTTTTCCCCTGAAATTCCTCCCCTCTCCCCTCTGGAGACTGTCATCCCCTTTTCTATTTCAATGTCTTTGGTCATATTTTGCTTGCTTGTTTGTTTTGTTGCTTAGGTTCTTGTTAAAGGTGAGATCATATGGTATTTGTCTTTTACCGCCTGGCTTATTTCACTTGGCATAATGCTTTCCAGCTCCATCCATGCTGTTGCATAGGGTAGGAGCTCCTTCTTTCTTTCTGCCACATAGAATTCCACTGTGTACATGTACCATAGTTTTTTTGATCCATTCATTTACTGATGGGCCCTAGGTTGCTTCCAACACTTGGCTATTGTAAATTGTGCTGCTATGAACATCGGGGTGCATAGGTTCTTTTGGAATGGTGTTTCAGGGTTCTAGGGATATAATCCTAGAGTGTGATTGCTGAGTCAAAAGGCAGTTCCATTTTTAGTTTTCTGAGAAAATTCCATACTGTTTTCCATAGTGGTTGTACCAGTCTGCAATCCCACTAGCAGTGAACTAGGGTCCCCTTTTCTCCACCACCTCTCCAACACTTGTTGTTTGTAGCTTTGTTTATGACGGCCATTCTTACCGGTGTCAAGTGGAAGCTCACTGTGGCTTTACTTTGCGTCTCTCTGATGGCTAGCGACGTTGAGCATCTTTTCACGTGTCTCTGAATGCTGACCTGTTTCTGTCACTCTAGTGCTTTTCCTCCTATTCCACATTCTGATCACATTGACCGGGGTGACGCTGTGGGTGAACTGACGTGGGGTGCACAGGGACCCTCCACGTGCTGGCTCCTACTGCTCAGCGAGGGACCGTGGTAAATGACAGTGAGAGCCGCCTGCGCGTGACACCGTGCACAAAGGGAAGGGGACCAAGACCACTTGGTAGAGTACAGAGAACAGTTTTGTTTGCTCCTCCTTTATGACCGTCCGCTGCTCAGGTACCAGGCTTTCTGTGATGGGAAAACACGGCCCTCTGGTTGGCCCGTGGTGACCTGCTTCCCGGAGAACATGAGAAACGCAGCCCGGTCGCTCTGTCTCCGATTTACTTAAACTAAGTGGCCCTGCATAGCCTCCTGTTGCCCGTGATGCCAGACCCCGGGGATTACTGTGGGCCGGGAAACACTGGCCGCCCCCTGGTGACACTGAACTTGGGCCTGCCTGGCTCTGGGCTTCGCTCCGGCAGCAAGGTAAAACGGGACGTCAGGTCTCTCAATGACGTTTTGGTTGCTGGCCACGTCACGGCGTTTCTCTTCCACACCATCTCATTTCCCACTGCCTCTTTACCCGGCGGGCTTGCCGCCCTTCGCTCGTCCTTGAAGTGGCCGATTAAAGGCCGTGCGCTTTATTCTTAGGGCCCGGAGTCTATCTCATTAGACACTCGAACGCACAGCTTCTGACAGGAGGCCCTCCTGCAAAGCCAAAAGAATCGATGCGTGTTTCTCCGGGGGAACGCCACCTTTTCCCGTGTGCGGGCACGATGGGGCGACGGGGAGAGGGGACACCGCTCACTCTGGGGGACGTCCCAGCGCAGGGTGCAGTGGGGGCTCATTTGTTTTGTCGCCGGTGCCCCCCCTCACCCCCGATTCCTTTGTTCTTTCTGGAAAAGGGAGCGGAAGGGGCCGTCGCACTCACTGTGGTGACGTGTGCCAGTGTCACGACAGGGTGTGGTGAGGCATTGTGCAATGTGTGTGTCCTGACACCCAGGAACGGTTCCCCCAGGAGATCAGGAGGGCACGACTCTGAGAACAGGCACTGGTGTGCCAGGAAGGACTCAGAAACACTGAGGTCGCACCCTCAGCTCCGTGGTGAGTTGGAGCTCACCGTACCTTGTCCAGTTGCTTGCACGCTGAGGTTCACAAACACTCCCCTCCGAGGTCCCCTGGGCATGAGTGTGTTGTAGACGAGAGAGGGCTCGGGAAAGCCCGGGCGTGACCCACCGTGAGGAGCGAGAGGCCAGCGTGTTCGTGTAGACGGGTCTTTACCGTCCAGCAAAGTCCATTCACACACGCAGCTGGTGTCTGGGCGTCCTCGTTAGGGTCAGAGCGGCTCCTGCCCCCGGAAGGCCGAAGGAAGGCAGTCAGGCCCCAGGGCGGGCCGAGACAGAGCCGAGGTGAGCACGCTCCCCACGAGGGGATGGCGCACGCGGGAAGGAGGGAGGGAGGGAGCGATCGGCCAAGGAGCCGAGTGCAGGTCTTCCCAAGAGTGACTCGCGGGGCACTCACCGTTCACCGCACCACCAAACTCCCCATCGGGCTCCATGCATTCCGGGGCGATCTTTTAAAGAGACTTCACGGGCAAGCTGCCACAAAGCTGTTGCTTTTGTGGAGGAGCGATGGAATGTGTCCGTTTAGATAGGAAATAGGTCTGGAAATGGGCGGTTTTAAACGCTGCTTGCCTCGTGTTGGGGACAAGCAGGGACACGTGGGAAGCCAGGCTTCTAGCTGCCGGATCTACAGGGTCACTGGGTGAAGGGACGGGACCCAGCGGCACAAAGTGGCGTGCTCATGTCTGCCGCTGTGGGGGCACCCGGTCCTGGGAAGCCTTCCCAACTGCACGAGGACCCTTGGGACTGTCCCCGAGCAATCTGCACTGCATGCCACCGACGCGAATTCTGTGTGGCACTGAGGTCACCCGGAACGGCTCCGCTGGTGACCCGTTCTGGCCTGTTCCAGGCTGACGGAGGTGCCGCTGTGCCTCCTTATCCCACAAACACGTTTCATCGCTCCGACCGCGGCCGCCGCGTTGCCGAGTGAATGGTTGGCAGAAGCACCGTTGGAGCCAACGGGTTGCGACCCCCTGAAGAAGCGGGGTGACGCCTGCATGTTTGTGGTCCAGGTCGTGGAGAACAGGTCCGCGGGTCTGTTCTGCCGGCCGCTGTCCTCCGTTCCCCGTGTCCCCGTGAGTGGCCCTGTGCACACGTCGAGGCCAAAAAAAATAGCATGTGTGCATCAAGGGAGAACCCGGGCGAACACGTGTGAACCCGGGTCCCTGTCACACGCTGCCGCGGGGCGGGCGGTGACAATTCAGGGAGCCGACCGGGACTCAGAGCAGGAAAGCACCTACGGAAAAACGAGGAAGCCAGCTTTGGACCACAGGCTAGGAACTGCTCCGCGAGAAAGGAAAGCGGGCTCCATCCTGCGTGAGCCACTCTGGTCCGTCCGTTGTGTTACCGTGGCTGCCGTCGGGCGGTTGGCAGGATACCCAACACGACTGCGCCCCCGTTGGCCCATGGAAGCCACTTCATCATGACACAAAATAAGACATAGGCGTTCTGTTTATAAACTCCCATCGTGACTTTTTCAGCAGACGAATCGTCTCACCAAAAATCCAGTGATCAGTTCAAGTCCGTGATCATTTTTAACTTGTTTGCAACTGTCAAATTCATGCTCTTTATGTTCTTTGAATTGGAGACGTGTCACTCCTTCTAACAGGTAGCATGATTAAAATATCACCAGAAAAAGTCATCAAAGAAGCCCTAGAGTGTGCAGCATAATTAAAAATATATTTATCCTTCTGATTTTGCATGTTAATTGTGGCCTTATATTTTAAGCCCCTCATAATTGCATTTCCCCCTGATTGCACAGTTTTATACTTGGCAACACAATGTTGTTTGACTTGGGCACTTATCTCCCCACTGCAGGGTCCCCGCGAGTTTTAGGGCGTACTCCTGGCGCGTGGCCGTGCATAGGGAATGCGTCCATTTACTCAGAGGACTGCCAGTTCTCCTTTGGATTTGAGCAGAGATTTTCCTTAACTATTATTTTTTAGAACAGTTTTAGGCTTTCAGGGAACTTGCAGAAACAGTAAAGAATGTCCCTGCATCTCTCACACCCGGTGTTTCCCATCGTTAACGTCTCACGTCAGGGCAGTGTACGTGGGCTGCCGTTAATGACCCAATATGGACACATTGCTGTTCACGGAGCCCCATCATTTGGTCACACATCCTCAATTTTAACTTCATGTTCTTTTTTTTTAATTCCACGATCTCATCTAGTTGCATTTGGCTGACCTGCTTTCTTAGACACTGCCAGTTTCTCACACTTCCCTTTGGTGGGTAACCTCGGCGTCGTCAGTTTTTTATTTTTTTTGAGTACTGGGCAGGTTCTGGTCGGTCTTCCCTCCATTGCAGTCTGTGCTGTTTGCCCCGGGGAACCCGGGGCTGGGATGTGGGGGCGGAGGGAGGTCATGGGGACCGAGTGCCATCTTCCTCACGCTGTGCCAGGTGCCCGCCCAGCCGGCCTGGCGATGGCTGGATCCTGGCCGCCTCGTTGCGGGTGGGGATGAGGCCCTTCCGAGGGGTCGCGGGGAGAGCGTTCTAAGGACCCACACGCAGGAGGGTGTGAGGTGGCCCGATGGTTTACTCGGTGGAAACAGAAGCTGCCCCGGGTTTCCAACGTCCCCGCTTCCTCGGTCCCACCACGGAGCAAGTGCAGCTGTGTCCTCGGCGAGGCCAGACCAAAAGCCAGTGTCACGAGCCTCTGCTTCTCGGTAAAGCTGAGTCCCGGGGAGTCCACGCCGCCGGCTGTGGGGCCAGGCAGCTGAGTGCGTGGTCGCGGCTCCTGGGGGGGAGAGAATGTGGGAATGAATGGGGCAAAGTGCATCACGGGTTTGTGTTGGGGGAGAGAGGGAGACAGAGAGGAGGTTCTTTGTCCCCTGGGATTATATTAGCTTGGGTTTGGGACCGACCACTCAAGTTCCCACACATTCGTGGGCTTTTGATGCCCCCCCCCAGTTAGACTGACAGGCCTCTACGGTCCAGCACCTGCCCCTGGGCCCCCAGCAACTAGGTACCGGGTGGGGGAGGGGAGGCGTGCGCATCACCGTGGGGGAGCAGAGCCGTGTCCCCTGGGGTCTGAAGCTGTGGCTGCCTGGGGGAGCGGCAGGCCCCTGCCCCCCGGTCTATTAACAATTAGCCACCCCTACGGTGACTTTGGGGACAGCCACGTGCACAGCCCACACTCCCAGCGGAGGGGAGCTCTGCCCCTGCACTCCGAGGGTGAGCGCCGGCACAACCCAAACAAGGTTTCTGCCTGTTTTCCTTATTGCTCATATCTGTCTTAATGTGCGACTCATAAGTCATGCTGCTTTCGAATATTGGGTAAACACGTTTCAGAAAAACCTGTTGGCCATACCTTCAGATTCACGTTTCACATGATGGAGAGAACTGTCCCCAAAACCTGTGCGACTTAACTATGGAATTGACATTAGTGTCTGGTGTACTGGTTGCAGGAAGACTGCTGAACAACATAATTATTGATAATATTTAGGGGCTGCTCGCTCTGTGACAAAGCTGCTCTAAATGGTTTGCGTGTATCAAGGACACGTGTTTTATTATTGATCTGTCACTGGGCTCCCAGATGTAAATGGTTTCCAAGTTCCCACCACCGGGAGGCAGTGCACCAGGGAGTTAAGTGCGGCCCCTGCAAGTGAGCACAGCTGACAGTCACGAGGTTGGTGTTACGTCCTTAAACGTCATGCTGATGTTGAAACAACGTATTTGGTGAAACTTAAAAGGACACACATTTTCTAACAGTTGCAGCTGCAAAGAATGATTTTGACTCAATGTTTATGTAATGGCAGCTGCGTGGTTTAATCTGATCATCGCAAAAACACCCCAGGTTCAAATGCGAATCTGCCCACGCACCTGCCACGGGTCACCTGAACCTGCATCTGGACTTAGATTTGGAAATTGCGGGTAGACTGGGTGAGTCGTGACCTCTACAAAAAGAAAAGAGAAAAGAGTTTGCCCCTCAGTGTGTCTGTAAGGGGATTTTTAATACCCCATGCATGAGGACGCCTGAGGTAGTCACGGTTGTTTTAAAAAATTTCTGTGGATGAAATGTGAACAGCATTTCATACCTAACGAAAAGCTTTCAACCTGTGATCTCTTGGAAGATACAG
>PVKM010044983.1:0-12086 GCA_004027735.1 Carollia perspicillata
AGGGTGTTTTAAACACAGTGTACACCGGGAAATGAGTGCTTTGTACTTCCACACAGAATGACTACTGGAAAGTAATGGCGTCCAAAGATTCCTCTTAACCTAGTCGGGGTGATTACTTAGCACCTTCTTATTCTTCTTTCTGAATTACTACAAACATGCAGCCCTTTTTCTTCTCACTGCTTCAGAGTTCCAACCTGGGGGATCTCGGACCCTAACTGATTTGATTCTTCAAAAAAAAAAAAAAAATGACCTCCTAGAGTTATTTTCCTGAAGGGTCTGGCTGCAAACTAAGAAAGTTCAGATACTCACAGAACCAAGTGGTGAGTGAACAGCCACGCTCGGGGGAGTGTACCTCTACAGATCGGGGTGCCATTGGCTGCCCCACAGCAGTGGAAGTCCTCTCAGAGAAGCTGCGCAGGAGGGTGGGCTCTCCAGAAGTAAACAGCTCGCTTCACTGTCACCACGCTCTCCCCGTCACCCTCATCTCCCACCTAGCCGCACCGCCCATTCATGCATTCAGAGGAGGTACGAGATGCTGTCTGAGCCACAGCCTTCAAAATACTTCTATATCAGCACGTCAAGGGACCCAGTACCTGAGGGGTTGAAGCCCGGCACAGTCCCCGCTGTGCCCCCCTCCTGGGGCATTTCCTCCTGGCTCCTGGGTCCCCCTCTGTCCTTGTTGGCAGCTGTCTGTGCCATGGCAGTTGTTGTATATTTTGACTGTTACCCCCGCACACATTCATACAGCAAAAGGGTTAATAAACTAGTACAGTGGTACCCATAAAACCCTACCTTCCCAAGAAGAAAGCTATTATCCAAAACTTTCAGGTTTCTGAGAAAAGGCCGCATCCGTGGATGGAATTTGTGAGGGCGGGGAGGGGAGAGTGGAGGGCAGGGGTCTGAGAACTTGGGTGGGAAAAATTTACATCTCTACTTTCACTAAAATTTACTGTTTATATCAAATATGGATGAAGGCGACGAACTGCAATATTAGCAGCGGCACCTACAACATTTTCACTAATAGCAATCACAGATATTTTATATCACATTAGAGCTGATGAAGGTATCTTGAAATACCATTTTTACATTCATCAGTACTTCTAAATTATAGTAATGATTAGATCAGCCACTATATCTTATTTAATATGTTAATATAAAAGCACATATCAGTATGTTATAAATTTGTTCAATATTTTGATCACTGTATTTCAGTTTAATTGGTTTCCTTTATAATCCTATGTATTTTATTTTATGCATTTAAACATTTCATTCTGAAAGGGAGGCCAAAGTCTTCACAGGCAGCAGGGCAGTCCATGGCACAAAGAAGGTTAGGAATGGTGTTGCTGCGTATTATGTGAGCAGCACACAATTCATGTGCCAGTTGCTAACACTAGATATTTCAAGGGGGCTTTGGTTTTAAGGCCGAGCTGCATCAAAAGTTACTGTTTCAAAAGAAAACATTTACAACGGCCATCTACTCTTTAGAGAACTTAACACCTGATACCGGGTTTTTCTTTTATAGTAACACATGTGATCTAGATTTTTTAAAAATCAAGAAAGGCAAGAGTGTATCTGTATGGTCTCTTGTCAGTGGCCCCTGCGGTCTAACTCGACACACTTCCCTACATAGAGATTGGTCTCACTCAGAAAAACGTAGCTCTGACCTGTGTGTTGTTACTCATATTTGTTTTCTTATTTCTCTCTTCACTTAGATACTTCCAAGTTTAGTACTGGTACTTCATTGTTCTACTAGAAAGCATCACAAAAAACACAGTGAAAGTATATGACCTTAGTAAGAGCAGGTTTATATAATAAATGAATTTTTAATTCCAAGATGCTTTATCATTGAAATTACTCCCAAACTTACACGCGAAGTGTGGCTGTGCAAGGCCTCCTGTCACCAGGCCTCAGTGTGCAGGAGCATAGTCTGTGTGCCGCGGCCATTGCAGAATCAGGTAATGAACGGGAGGAAGATGGGGAAGAGGATGGGGCAAAATGTGTCAGCCCAGGGGTCTGGGTCCCGTGGGGTCACATGGACTTATTCGTGGTAATTCAAATTGGCTAAATCCAGTTTTTTATTTGCTTCTATTTTTATGACAATTTGTTTAAATTTATTTTTCAACATTTCTAAATACAAAAATTTACAATGATAATTTTTATATCAAAGATTATAGTTTCTCAAGTCTGTTTCCCAAATTGGAATATCTAGGAACAGTTTTTGAGATCAACTCTTTCCTTTTTTCCTTTATGTTGTTGGAGGTTGGGAACCACTGACAGGAGAAGGCAAATGCATTTCCAGACTTCTTTAAACCACTGAACTAAGGCTTTTCCTTCCCCATTCTGCTTACATTCAAGGAAGGAAAAAGGTGGAAGTTCAGTAACCAGCTATCAAAAGGAGCATTTTGAGGACCAGTACTAGTAACAAGGAAAATGCATAGGTCTAAATTACTTTCCATATCTGTATATACCGAGGAGCATGTTAATCTGGCAACTTCCTGCATGCTAAGTTCAAAAATATAAATACATTAGAAAAGGAAAAAAATATTTTTCTTTTGGTGCCTGTATTGTGTGAAGATATAGTCAAGCATAACGCACAGGTGGTTAAAATGCCTCTCTGCCATCTGAGATCTCGGCTTGCCAGGCTATAGATGGGGATGTCACTGTAGGGAGTTGGGCCCATTCAGTGGGTAAAATGAGTCTGGCAAGGGCTCAGGGGTTTTGTCTGTGTCTTTACCCAATTAACAATTCTTTGCTTGCTTTTTTTACTTTTTTTAGGCCTTCTATTTTATTTTAGTTTTTTTTAGTTTTTACATGTAGATGCAAAAAATGAATAATTTAAATTTCTCTGTCAATTGCTGTATACTTCCCATCAAAATAGGAATTACAACCATATAAACCAGAGGTCACTTTAAACCGGGTACTGAAATACTATTCTAATTTACCGTTTTGTTATTGTACAGAGATTTATTTTTTTATGAAGATCTGTGTTCACTTGATGAATGCTTAGTATTCACATTTTGGATTTGGTAATATTGTAAAAAATCAAACCAGGTTTTCATTTTCCAAATCAGATGTTTTGTGAGTTTCTTTTTAATGATGGGTATTTGACATTTAATTTATAGCATGGGTTGTTTAGGAAGGCATGACTCAATATACTGTTATACATAAGTATGTACAGTAAATGAATGTTGTCTTAATAAGTAATATAAAAAGAAGATCAACTCAGATAAATTAAGAAAGAAAGAAAATACAACTCTAGGTTTGATAGCAGTATCCACATGATACCAGTTATTTCATGTATTTTTTAGCTGAGAGTGTTGTGAGCATTGAGGATTCTAACGTCTGCCTTTTTGGTCCGAGGTGTTCCTGTTTCTAATTTTAATGAAGGGGGCAGTCTGTGGCAATAAGAAACAGACATGGTGAGACCTTCATGGACCCTCTAGCCATCAGTGAATATCAGATCACAGATTTCCCCAGCTTTAATTACAGGCAAAAGAAAAGACAAAATTAGCATTTTAATATAGAAATATCTTAGGCTTTAGGAGAATTATGATAAATCTATGTTGCCTAGTGAACCAAAGAGGGGATATTACAACAAACTGTCTCCTTAGGAATATTTGTTTAAATAAAAGCAACAATACTTCATCCTTATCTTTTTTGGATAATTATCGCTATTTCAGGCTGTTCTTTGTTCCAAGTTTAAAATACCTTTAGTTGTTGTGTGTGTGTGTGTTTTTAAGTAATTGGCAGTGTTCGTTTCCTATAAAACTATAAGAAGGGAAAATTCTGTTAGCTTGGCACTAACAAGGTAATTATTTTCGGGAGAGTTCTGCTCTGCAGCTCCAGTAAGCTGGTGCCATGGCATCCCTGCACTTGGATGCATTTAGGTTATCTCTTTTCCGTTACAGCGCATTAAACTAACTCCTCTTCCGTGGCGGAGGTTTGCCCACCTGTCTCCCCTAAAACACCTGCAACATATGTTTGCATAACCCTGTAATGCTTTGCCTTTGGGGTCCTGAGAAATTCCCCCAGAGCTTTTTGCTTATAAACAGCTGAGCAATTCGTTTTTCTAATGACGGTTGCTTTTCCCCCAGCATTGAGGCAGTAACATATTCACTAAAATAAGAGTCTCATTTTTCATCAAAGAGAAACGTTCGACATGTTCTCACAGTGCTGTTCCTCCTTCGGAGCCTTATTTTCTCCCCTCTTCTAATCCAGCATGCTAAAAATTGAGGGTTGGTAGCAAAATATTAGGGGAAAGAAAACTAATTCTTTATTTGTCCAATATGTTATTTCCTTCGCTCCAAACATGCATAGTATTGTAAATCTCAATCAATCTTGGCTGCTAAACAAGCACTATAGGAACCGTATCAGTTTAATTTAATGTAAAAATCGTGACCAGTAAACTACAAAAATGATAATAATTTAGACATATTGCAGGAAATCACTTTAATTATTGTAATCACAAGCTGGCAAACGTGCATTAATGTGCAGTATGGTTTTACAATTTCTTAAAAAGTTCTAAATGTATATACTCTTCAGAAAGAAGACAGCCTTTCTTCCCACATAGGAGATCCAGTGTGTGTGTGATATTTTCCTAAATATATGCTTTTGCTTCTTAAAAATGGATCATTTAGAAGAATGTCCCCTAAATTTAAGTATGATCATTGGAAGTATGAAACAGCACTTTCTCTTCCTATGCGTTATCATGGATTTTAAGTGATCAGGCTATGAAATCTCTCAAATTGAAGGTCTGTTGGTGAGGGCTCAGTGCCATCAGAAGGCAACCTCAGCTCCCGTCACACTGCATTTTCATCAAGTGCCCAGCACTGTGCCGTGGCTCAGTGTCCATGGTCTCCTTTAATCCTCACTGCACTCCTGCATATGAGGAAACCAAAGCCGGGAGGGTAGCTGACTCCTCACAGTGGCTCACCAGTGAGTAGTGGGCGGAGCAGGAGGCTCCCTGAGTCCTGATCCCTTGCCTCCCCCACCAGGCATCCTGGGCCTTTAAAGCAGATGAGCTGTAATGTTTACCCTGGTCTCTTTGTTTCTAACATATAATTCGAACTCTTCTTTAACTCCTTCTGGTACGTTCATAAATTAGAACAGGGATCACCGGATTTGCTTTTCTTTGGCTCTTTTCAGTTCTGTGTTTATAAATAGTCAGCTCTCTGAAAGGCACTGTGCTGTTCAAAACAGGATGAGTACTGTAGTATCTTTTCTTCTGGAGTTTCCATGTAACCATTCAGAAGGAGATAATCATCTGTAAGTGAGGGTAGGAGTTAGGGGGTCAATCCAATCAATTTAGAAAATACTGTTTATAATGACCTTTGTTGGATGAGTTTGATTTCACCAAGCTCAGAACAAGGAAACTTGTCACACACCACCTTCTGGTCAATTGTACTTCTTGTAGCATCTTGTAGTTAGTTGTAGCTAGTGTGAATGAGCATTTAACTATTTGTATACTACTACAGCAAACTGAGTTTGAACCTAAAACACTGTGGTACCACGGGAGTGAGGGTGGCAGGGGGAAGAGGGTTGTTATAGGCTGATCTCTAGACTTCCAGTAGAATAGAGCCAGGAGGACTGGTCCACCATCAGAAGTCAAACTCAGTAAGGGACAAGGGGTTTGTTTTACCTGAAATTACAGCAAGGAACAAGCTTACTCTCATAATATAGACCTAGAAGTGAAGAATGTGAACTGTAACAGCGAGATTAGAGAGATGTCAATTAGTTTTATCCCTTCTATTGATTGTTGGTATCGAGTACTGTTTGCAAATTGATTTTGTGATCATGCCAAATTAACGAAAGTGTTTTGGAAATTCAGAAGTACAGCATAGCTTTGATTTGGTTTGGTTTTTCCGTATAGTTCCCTCTGGGCCACTTGTTTCTACCGCTGTCTGTTCTGCTTCTGTAAGTCATTGTGTCCGCGGAGCTTTAAATTGCTTCCCCAAAACCAGCCTGTCTGTGCCATGGGTGGAGATTTCAGCATTCTTCTTGTATTACCATAAAAAAAGGTTAATATGAAGCTTTAAGAAGAGCTCCACCAGCTTGTTAACAGAGAAGAATTGAATGGTACTTGGGAAGGTAACCAGCTGCAGTCTTGTAGACATATTTCAGGGCCATCCGGGTGGTCTAGGAAAGGAACAGTAAACCAAGGTAGACAGGGTTTGTGATTTTAGTATCTTCATATAGAGTGACATAGACTCCCCGGGTCATGGAACGTAATTGGCATTCCTCTGTACACATAGACCAATGCGAGTTAAGATATGAGTACCATTTTGTGCTATCTTCCTATCAAAGAAAAAAAACACCCCAAAAATAAAGGCTTTTTTTTAATGTGCGTTGTATTGGAAAAGCTTATAATAGTTGGAATCATGACTGTGTAAAATGGGTTTAAATTAAGTACTGATTGTTCCAATCTAAGCAAAGACATAACATCAAAGTTGTAGACACCACATGCTCTGCCCAAGGAAAAATTATAGCTGTTACATAGCCTGGTCTTTCTTACATACAAAGTTTCAAATATGCAAAATTCCAGTGGCCCCTGTCTGTGAGAGGGAACTCCAGGTCTTCAAAAATTAAAAATCAGAACTGTCATATTCCTACAGAATTTTATTTGGGATCCTGGCTGGTGTGGCTCAGTCGGCTGGAGAGTCATCCTGCAAATGGGAAGGCTGCGGGTTTGACTCGCGGTCAGGGCACACGGCTGAGCAGCAGGTTCAGTCCCTGGTCCGGAGTGTGCGAGGGGCCCCCATCGGTGTTTCCCTCCCTCTCTCCTTCCTTCCCTTCCCCGCTCTCTAAAAGCAGTAAGCGTGTCCTCAGTGAGGGTAAAAATAATTAAAATTTTATTTGGGAAATATTCCGTAAAGTAATAAAACCAAGTTTCTCTTTACTTTTAAAATGTTTCAGGTGCATAAAGTTAGAATTCTACTCATTTAATCTCATTCCCCGCAGGTACCACTGTTATTTTGGTACATAGTTCTGTGAGAAAATATTGTTCCAAATTTTCTTCACTTTTTAAGACCTTATTTAGAAGAGATAAACCTAATTTAATTAAAAGAGAAGAATTATGCCACATTGAAGACTGTCAGTCCTGACTGTTAGTATATAAAAGTATTTGTGCCCTCTTCATTCGCGTCTATATATATATATTGATTTTTATCACCAGCTACACACTGGTAACACATATGCCAGATATCTAGTTCTGTGCTGTCCATACAAGGCACATGTAACAATTGAGCACTTAAAGGGCAACTGGGCACAAATGAAATGTGCTATAAGTTTAAAATATACACTGGATTTCACAGGCTTTTGTACAAGAGAAAGAATGACATATCAGCTCAATACGTTTTATATTGATTACATGTTAAAATGACAATATTTTGACTATGCTGAATTAACTCAATATTCTGTTTGCATATAATTTCTTCAGTTTCTTTTTTCTTTTGGTAATGTGGTTACTAGGAAGACCTTAAATTACAAATGAAGCTTGCGTTCCTGACACGCCCTGTACTCCCACTGGCCCGCGAGTGCTGGCCCGGGCGGTCTCTGTGTCTGCACGCCCAGTGCTTCCTCGCGGCAGCATCCTCTCAGACAGGAGACCCTACTGGACAGCTTCTGACTAGAACCTCTGATTCTACTTTCGCACATTTCAGATGCTGTTTTCCAACATTCTCTTTTGATTCTTTTTTTTTTCAAAGTCCCAGCACAGTGGTACTTTAAACTGCATCTTCCTTTGATACTAGTAAGTCTCCCAGGAATTTAAATAGGCCTCAGCGAAAATGATACTTGAGCCTCATTCATGTGTTCAAGTTAGATCATTATTCCTAATAATGGCTTTAAGTGCTTGGATAGATCAGCACTTCGGTCTTGAATTGCTTGTCATTTCTTTATAAAGATGTTTCAAGAAATTGCTCAGAGCTGTCCCCTCTTTCATTGTTTTCTAGCAAAAGGTAACATAATCCTTTATTAGTTTGTTGGAAGTCAGAGAAGAAAAGTCTTTTGTATTAACAAAAACAAACTGTATTTCCAGGTACTGAGAAGAAAGGACAAAATTAGTCATGAGGGCTGGTCCTGGGGAGTCAGTGTTTTTAAATAAACCGCGATGCACTGACGATCTGCCAGTGGCTTTAACCTCTGATTTTCCCACTGTACTGAGTCCAGGTTGTCATCAGCTACCACAGGGAAACGATCTAATTCCTCGAGAGAGAAAAGTTGCACTGTTAGACTTAATAGTATGGTAGTCATGGAAGCATCAGTTATCTTCATCAAGGCAATTCAGATTTGATTATTTTAAAACTGTGTGTTGAATACCAAACCAGTGGAGTAGTAGCTGGAGCTAAATCAAGGGATTGTCATTTTTGTTAGATGATTAGGGCTGACTTGGAAGAGATATGAAAGGGTTGAGCTGTGTAAATATCCTCTTTTCAGCAGGAAAAGAAAAGGTCCATCATGGCCATTAAGATGCAGCTTGTTAGCTTGATGAATTTCAAACTATTTAACCTTAGCAATTATATACCCCCGCCTGCATGCAAGTGTATCAGTGCCTTAGGATTCTGTCTCCAAGGACTGATATAAAAACATATTGGTAATTTTCCATTAAGATAAAATGCAGCCTTTCTGTGTCTAGATGGGTCTTTTAAAGGACAGGGCATGTCCTGGTTCAGAGTCCTAATTATGTGCTCAGGGGAACATTGGAGCACATAAGTTTTTTAAATGTTTAAATAAAAATAGATGTAATTGAACATTTTAGAAATGACGGTATTCATTTGAGTAATGCATTATTAACATGTTACATTTTTATAAACTAGGTTAATTTTTTTGTCTATGGGGAACTTGATACATTTAAGTAAATAGACACATTACATTAATAGCAACATTTTAGACACACCAGACCTATGATTCAAGGACATTTCTGCAGTGTTTATAAATAATATTAAATATGAGAAAGGACAGTGTATTATTGCTCCTTTTATGAAAATGTGCTTTTTGGTCAATTTGTTTTTGTATTGTGCTGATACCCTGCTAATATTTTCACTACTTGGGCATTTAATAAACTCGTATGTAGGAATAGATGACATAGAAATTGCTAACTTGAAAAGAGTTGCTGAATTCTTGAAATGATTTACTCATTTCAGGAGAAGAAAGACTCAGTGCGCCATCTAGTGGGCATACTTAGCATTCTTTGTATCAGAAACTGACACATTTCTTTTATTCTTCCTCCAAAATGCAGTGCAGCGTTCTTGACACTTTGTCTCCTGGTCCATGAGCAAAGATTGTCAAAGATTGTGCTCCTGTGAAATCTGATCATTTCTCAGTTTTCTTGTGATTTTATCTTAGTGTATTTTGGAAAGTCGCATTGAAAGTGATCAAAAATCATCAAAAATAAATGTAATGGCAGAAATAAATCTATATGGACTATGAGACAAGTAAAAGAAAAAGATAATAAAACAATTTCCGTCTTTAGTCAGGACTATCAGTTACAAAACTTCAACAATAAAAGCAAAACCCAAGCACAGTAATTATTAAACTTCTTTATTTTATGTATTTTTTCTGAAAGAATATAAAAACAATCATTTGTCCTTTTATATGTTAATGTACAATATAAGTAGCTTTATACATTTTAATTTATTCTTTCTCTTACAGAAAAATGCGAGACCAGTGACTTATCAATTCCGTCCAAATTTAGATTATTACAAAGCAAGGGGAGCCGACCTCATGGATAAAAGCCGGTGAGTCCTCTCTCTCCGATGAAAGGTGTAAGTCACAACGATATTCTCAGAGATCCTCAGGAGATATTGCACATCTGCTGAAAAGAATTTTCCAGTTTTTAGCGTATCAGTGGTTAATGAATATCATAAATCTTTGTTAAATAAATTATTTAAGTATTTTTATCTGAGTTTTTTTTTAAAGACATAAGAAAATGATATACATCGATGTCAGTAGTGAGACAAAAAATTAAATAAGAGTACTTTTACAATTCAAAGTCAGGCAACTTTATGTTTCTAACGTTAACAAACCTAAATAAAGTGTGCCTACTTGTGTAATCTCTTTCTAGATCCTTGCTGTTGATTGAAAAGAGGCAGTTCTATAACATATTTTTAAATTATTTCAGTAACAAAATTAAAATTGATTTTCCCAACTGTCTTTAGAACTACACAATAAGCTTATAAATGCATCTTGTGTGTGCATTTGTGATTGCATACACAGAAACTTTAAGGGTCACTGTAGGAATTAAAGAACATTAAAATCCTACTTTTAAAAGAAATTAACTTTGGCATAAAGGGTTGATGAACAGTTTTGTTCTTTCATAATACTGTACTCAGATGTCTCAAGAGTTAACTTGTCAAACCAGAACCATCTCAAATTAGAATGTAATTTCAAAGTTTACTCTAGGAACCTAAAATGTTAGCAATGATAAATGCTGCCAAGTTGTCCGCATTTTCTTCCTTAAGCATCTTGCCTTTGTGCTAGCTTTTCTTCAGTTGGAATTTAGCAACTTAAATGTACATTTACGGAGGACGCGCACACAGCGTGTTCTGCTCTAACCGGGGGAGTCAAAAAGAAGATGTACTTCCTGCCTTATAGAAACTCATTGTCTAAGGGATGAGAAGAAGTTTACAAGAAGGTGGCTAAATTTGAACTTGTATTTTTTTCTATAAAACAGAAGAGACAGGAGCGTTATTTTTAAAAACCACAACTAATGAGGACAGAGAATATTTAACTTGGATTGAAAAAGACAAAAACTTTGGAGTGAGATTTCTAATTCATGTACTTACATATGATTTTAAGCTAACTTTCCCAAACCCCAACTTTTGTGATACTGTCCTCTTTTCCCCACAGTGGCAAAAATCAAGTAAGGTACAGTGTTTAGAATTAAGTATTAGCAGTAAACTTGTATTTCGAACTGTGGTTCAGTGTAATGTTATTTTAAATCACCCATCCTTGGTTGAAATCTGCCTCATATTGTGGTGCACAGTGTAATTGTGAGACCAGTTTTATGGCTTAGGAGTCTTCTCAGAGGCCCTTTTCTGATGTTCATTTCATCTGATTCTTGTTTCACAAATAGAAGGCTATTCCCTGTCATCCCTTTGTTGATTTTATTTAACAAATTTTTAATGAGTGCCAGACTCTCGTTATGCTACACATTGGAGACACATCGTGAACAAACCAGCCAAAAGTCCCTGCCCTCAGGAATCTTACAGTCTAGTCGCTTTTATTTGCTCCCTGTTATGTCAAGTATTTCATTTTGTTTTGTCTAAAAGAACAAGATATTTTAGGCACTTAATTCATACAAAATCTTTCCAACCGAAGTCCCTGCCTCTATCTAGCCCCTGCCTTCTCTCCCGGCCCCAGATTAGCTTTCAAACGACAGCCAGAGAACCCTCAATTTACAGCAGATTACATTATACTTCCCACTTAATCCCCGCCCTCAAAGGCGTCCTATTCCCATTGGTAATCCCGTCTCCCTCCACCCCTTCTCTCTTTGACCTTATCTCTTTCTGCCCTCTGCTCTTCCTTACTCCCAGGAGGCTGTGTTTTGCTCGGATCTGTGCACTAGACTCTCCCCTCTTCCTGTGGCCCCCCTCCCGTCATCTTCCCTGGCCTCTTCCCATGGGGCTCAGCCCAGACAGTCGTGTCAGAGAGCTGCTCTTAACCTCTCCATGTTCTTTTCCTTCCCTTACTCTCTCTCTGCCCGTTGCCCGGTCTTGTTTTCCTCATAGCATTCATTTCGAACTGGTTATACTCTTCATTTGTCTACGTATCATCTGTCTCCCCAACTTCCCCACTGAACCCTAAGCCCCTGTCTTACAGACCACTCGTGGCCCCTAGGCGATACCTACATGGCATTGGGCGGTACTTGACAAGTGTTGTTGTATGTGTAGTTGTAGTCCCTATTTACATGTTTCAACGTGCACTTTTTTTTTTTCGAGAAAGGAAGTGGACTGTGCCCTTCCTTTTCTCCCCTTTGCATTTTATCTTTCTTTTATTTAGCTTTTTGTCCCTGTATTTTTCTTCTGAAAAATGTTGGTTTTGTTTTATGTATTTCCTTGTAAGCACGTTGAGATTCTTATACAAAGCAT
>PVKM010044984.1:0-12062 GCA_004027735.1 Carollia perspicillata
TCTTTGGGCCATCAGATGATTGTTAACGTCATAAAATAGTAAGTAAATGCAGGGTGGCAAACAAGTTTAAAAGCCATAAAGTTCAATAGATACAGGTTTGATTCCTTGACTTTGCACAAGTTATATAACCTCACTGAGCCTCCATTTCCTTGTCTTTGAAATAGGCCTAATGTTTACTTCCTAGTATTGAGATAAGAATTAAAGGAGGTATAACATGTCGACTACTTAGCAAAAAGCCTAGTGTGTAGTAAGTGACTAATATGTAGCAACTACTGGCAATAGTGACTGAAAATAACATTTAGTAGGGCAATTATTTTCTGATAGAAAAAATAGTACTGTGAAAATGGAGTGGCTCAAATCGAAGTGTCCCGAAAGGTTCCTCTTCAATCGGGTTACTCAGCAGAGTAGGTAAGGACTGACGACACAGGTTCTGCACCGGCCCGTGGTTCTTGCCACGCACCAAGACAGGCTGCCCCAAGGCCGTCTAGGAGACAGGCAGCTCTGGCTCCCGTCTCCCTGAGACTGCTCCCTAGATCTGATGCTGTCCACTGCTTTTGGCAAATCACTCAACATCCATTTATCAATATCCTCCTGTAACAAAGTAGAAAGATGGTTCTTGCCTTTCTCTCGTGATATTGTTTGTGGAGAGAAAATCCTTTCATTCATTTATATATGCTCTGTCCAAAACAGAATATGGTATGGTCTCTACCCACACAGAGTTCACATTTTTCCCACTGGCCAGAGGTTCTTTATTATTTATTTAAAACCTTTGGCTTACTGCCTAACATATAGTAAACCCAAAAAATAACAAGTGTTTATCTGTCATTGTGTTATTCTCCAAAATACAAAGATGTAAAATGCATCTGAACAATGTAGCGCTGACTCTGATCTTAGGAGAGTGGGTGCCCATTGTTGTTGCCTGGGTCCCTGAAGTTGGCAGTCTGTGTGAAGAGCTACTCCTGGGTACACAACTCAGTTGTCTATTGATTTTAGATAGTACAGCATTCAGAGGATACTTGTTTTTTACAATGGATCCGGTAGAGATGGCAACGAGAAGACTTCTGAAAGTAACTCTTGTTTCTGGTTTTCAAATCTCTTATCTGAGAATAACAGTCTTTACGTAGGATCTCTGCTTGGAGCTACTAAACTGCAGATGGGGGTCGGGGGAGAGGGCACACGTGGTTCTTTCTGTACCCTACATTTCTGACACTTTTCCCAAGCAGCTAAAATACACGTGAGATAGTAGCATCAAGGCACTACAAGAAAATATCCATAGGTTTATTTTATATTTATGACTTCATGTGGCTGTAAAGCAAATGGCCACAGAATAAAGTACTCACATTATACTGACCATACTAGTTTAAAATCATTTAAACAACCACTAACAATGAGTTTATTCGCTAGGAAGGCACATATTCTAGACTAAATTTTGGCCTAAAGAACTGCTATTAATTCCAGTATGTAAAGAGTCATGGGATAGTCTTACAAAATGTTCATAGCTAAGCATTGGATGTGGTCTTCTCTGACACTGTACCAGATTCCTTGAAGAATTCCTCCTTGCTTAGAGCTGGCTGGTCCAAATTGTCTGGCCTTTCCCTCGAAATTGTTGCTGGTCCCATCTATTTGACTTAGAATGCTTCCTACTGCTTAGCTGTCATCTCAAAAAATCACCAAATAATGCATTCATCTCTTCTGAAACATCATTTTCCTTCAAGTAATCTAATTGATTTCTTCTCCCATCCCCTGTAGTATTAATTTTATTATATATCAGCTTTTTAAAAAAACACTTCAGGAATGGAACTGTCTGACTGTAAAGGTAAAAGCACAAATGCTGGAATGCTGGGCTCCCGCTCTCCCCAGAACAAACCCCCCTCCGGCCCTTTCTGCGTGACCAGGCCCAGCACTCACTGGAAAGCCCACATAGTCATCCTCTGTCCTTCACAGGAAAATAGTCACTTTTGGGTTCCTGATTTTTGTATAATTGTATTCAAGTATTTTTTTTTTTTACTTTGCAATTTCTGGCTCTTTTTTTTTTTTTTTTTTTTTGCCTTTCTACCTTATCCCCATTATTCTAAAGCAGGGTGGGGTTGAAGGTGATTTACATTAAAAATGAAAATTATACAGACCCAAACTAAAATTCCATGGTAGGCTTCTTTAGACTCTGGGATGACACTCTTTACCTATAATTATTCTCCCTTTTGGTTTCTTGGATATGGTAAAGAATTCCCACATCTCTGCTACTGGCCTCTGGGATCCAGTAGAGATGCTCAGGAAATGTCTCTTACATGAATGTAGTCAATACTGCCCTAAAGCGTTTATGTTACCCCCACATCTCATATCATTTGACACACCACGATTCAATGCGAGTTCTGCCAGGTGGGCACCAGTGGCTGGGTAGTGTCATTCTGGTGAGGACGTCCCACGGGTGTGGCATCAACGAGCCAAAGAGCAATGATTATTTTCTCCTCTTACATAGAACTTTGCTGTAGCACATAAGAAGTACACACATTCTGTTTAATTAAAAGTCACTTAATGAAATAAACCTATACTTCACATTTTAGACACTAAAGAAAGGCACATATAAAGCTAGGGCTAAAGAAATGCATATACGTAGGGACGGTGAAAAGCCTCACTAATACTTAGCCATTCTCAGCTACCGTAACGCAAACTCAGTATTTTCCTGGGCTTAAGTAGATCCCACCTTAAAGCCAGAGCCACCCAGGGCTTGTCCACCTGAAGTTCTTAGAGGATGTTTCTGGGAAGCCTCGCCTTTCTTTCTAATAACAATGACCTTTGCCAGCTGGTTCTCAGTTTAAAAGGGGAGAAGCAGCTTATTTGCCAAAAATAAAGCTCCATTTGCTTTCTTAAGTAGCTCCTTTCTCATCGACCCTAGAATATACACAGAGAAGTCCTCAAAAACCATGACACCGCTGTACCTATTCCACAGGTTTCACCACCACTCCCCAGGCCCACAGCCTCCCTGTGGCTCCGCGGACTCCGGCCCGCCCTCTGTTGAACATGCATCTCTTTCCTCGGAACCCTTTGTCAAGAAAAACTCACTCAGACACAGCATTCCTAGTACGAAAGGTGAAATTATGAGGAAATTCTCAACCTTTAACTCTTGTGCTTGTAGTGCATTTTAGCTACCGAAGTTATTTAATAACTTATTGAACTTAGTTTAAAAACAGCTCTTTGTGAGGACTTGAAAAACCTATCCAGTAAGCCCTTCCTAAGGAAGTGACAGAAAAATTCCCCCAAATGTGTCCTGCCTGGAAAGTCAGCTGAAAGTCTAGTGCTGAGGAAGAGACACGGAGGGTTTGGCAGCGTGGGGTGCACAGAGCTGCCAGAGGGGCCTGGGCCGGCCCCGGGGCTCCTCCAGCCACTCCGCCCTGGAGAGCCAGGAGGGGTGGGGGGCCAGGACAAGGAGCGGAAACGGGGGTTGGTTCCATGCTCCTCTGGCTCGCCTCCTGTCCTCTGGGCAGAGCCAGGAGATGCTCTGGCAGGGGCATGAGCAGCTGGGGCGTTGAAGAAAGGCCTTTTGTCCCTGCCATTCACGGGCAGACCAGATTTGGGGGACAGATGTAAAGTAGACAGGCAGAACTTCAGGCAAGTCCACAATGATCTTAATATTCCGAAGTTTAGTCTTGATTAGCAAGTGTTGGGTTTTGCTTGGCATTTTTTTGGACAGAGAATTTTTATACGGAATTTTTCAGAATATGAATCTTTCGAGGAGACCTTCACCCCTCCCAACAAGACACCATTTTCATTTTAATCTGTAACACTCAACACCTTTCTTTATGTATTTTTCCTGTAAAGAAAGATCATTATTAAGACTGTCTACAAGGAAAACACAGAAAATAACAAACTCAAAATCTTATTATATGTGCTGTTAGAAACAAGCACGTAATTTCTTTCCTCAGTTGTTCTGAGGGGAAAATTGTGGCCAAGGATGATGTGGAAAACTGTAGCCTTAAAAATAATGTCATAAGCAATCCAAAAGGGAAATTAATTTTCACTTTGAAGGCGTTCACTATCACAAACACTAAAATAATGAGTAAGCCGGCTCTCCTGAGGCCGCGCCACTGTCCCCCGCCGCTTCCCACCGGGCTCCGGTGTAACGAGCCTCTCCTGCGGCCCTCACTTCTGACTCTGTGTCAGGAGACTTGAGAAGGACATCTCTTCAAGCAATTAGAAGCTATGGTGTTATTAGACACCACTTCTCCTTGTTAAGACACTCAGAACTGGCTGATTTTCTTATCAAGAGAAACTCTCATTGCTATTGAAAAATAAAAATAATAATACAAGGCCACTTAGAGTGACAGCATGTCATTTTACAGCCCTGCGGGGCAGCTGTGGGGATGGGGTGCCCGCTCCCGCCCAGGCACGGAGACCAGTCTCCGTGCCTGGGGGCTCTGTGGGGAATTTCAGGGCAACGAAAGACATCAGTAATTCCCTTCTTCCACTTGATAGCAGATTTGAAAGTATGTGTAATATAAATAATTCAGATTCATCTCCTATAACAATACATGTTATCATAGAAGAGACAGAAGTTGAAAAGAAGAAACAAGGTCCTGAGCCATCCAATGAATGAATAATCAATCACATACTGAAAAGTTAGAAGTGGACCCTGGGCCTGCCAGTTACCGACGGGGCGTGTGGAAACCACCTTACTCCGTGTCCGCGCCCCTCCAGATGGACTTAGCCTACTGTCTCCTACTATTTTAGGGATGATGCAGGCTCTGCCCCTCCCAGCTCCACACCTTAACTCTCACCTATAACATTCATAAACATCTTCAGCTGTTAGTGTTTTTCAAGAGTAGTGACAGATGTGGACCATGCTGTGAACAATCTTAGCGATACAGATTTTTTAAAAGTTTGCAGTCCCCCCAAAATACAATATCTGGCAAGTGGAGCAATATGTTACAGACTTTGGGGGGTTGGAGGCTAGGGGAAGGAAGGCAGGGCATGAAAACCTGAATGGTAGAGAAAGTCAAAGTAGAAAAGAAATCTTGTAAGTGCATTGTTTTCCCTTATAGTGCTAACATGGAAATAAAAATTAAAGGCACTAAAATGACCCTGGGGGAGATATTTATGAAAACTTTTTTAAAAGGACATATAATGATTCATGTGGCCATGCCATCTAAAAGAACTTTGAGAAACATCTCTCTCCACCCTGACACTCCAAATACCTAAAACAAAGTTTAGGATATTAACCCGATTATTTTAACTTTAAAAATACTACTCCTAAACAAAACTAATAAAACAGAAACTATGAGACAGAATGCTTCCCTCAAGGGAAACAACTGCTTCCCTGACTGTGCGTCGTCCCCCCCGGCTCTTCCTGAACTGCATTATTGATTCGCTGCTGTGCTCGTGACTATTATGTTGACAGACTTCCTGAGGATTGGTAAAGAGCACTGCCCACAGGAATCCCACTTTTTCTCTTTGTTGGCATATCATGTAATTTATTATCTTAACCTATGAGTTTAGTCAACAGAGAGATCATTTGAAAGACTACTTGAAATATAGTATAATGTGGGTTAACATAGCTAATCCAGGTCATTAGAATTTGTTTTTACAAATTATAAAAACAAATGTCCTATGTATATAATTATTTTTTATTTTAAAGGCCATACTTATTAAAGAAATACAAGATTAGGATTTTGTATTTCCCTTTAGTATTCCCAAGGTTATCTTCCCTATAGTCATGCATGTCTATGTATTAAATTGTATTTATACAGGCTTGGACTTAATTCTGTATGTATGTGATTATATATGGATTATATATCTAGACTTGGGTATAAATAGACAAAAAGTGAAAGTATTAGACATTGTTGTAATACAAATGATTACAGGTAGAATTTAATATAACACGTCTTTTAAAATCAGGCCTAAAGAGTAGTATGATTTACTGAAAAGACCACTGAATTGGATATAAAACATGGTTTCTAGTCCCCCCTTTATCATGAATTGGATAAGACACTCAGCCTTTTGGGACCCCAGTTTCCTTATTTGTAAATTTAAAATATAAAAATAATTACAAATACTTGACTCTTTAAATCATAATAGGGTACCTTGTGCTAGGAAAACTGAGATAGAATTTTCAGCCTATGTGTTTATTTATTGAGCTTCCCAGATTAAGAATAGGACTTCCATTTCCAGTAGCTATGCCAGACAAGATATTCTACTGGAAACCACTTAGATCCTCCTGTCTAAACATTTGGGTTTGCTATTGGATTCCCTGGATGTCGGCAAAATAATCTCTGAGCCCTCTCCTCTCTCTCACCCCTCAAATAAAAAGGAACAAGCTGAGCCAACACGGGAGCTTGGAACAGTGAGTGCATGAATGTGCTGAGCAAGAAGCAAAAGAGAGAAACTGTGCTACACTAAGGGAAAGTGCCAGCAAGCTACTATAAGTTCAATTTGCAAATGGAACTTAGGGTCAACAGCAAGGAAAGGAGCATTGAGCCTGAGATGCTACATGAAGTCAGTACTCTAAAAGAGAGCTAATGTGGCCCCAGGTTGGTAGTCTTGACAGCTTCTCGTGGAAGCAAACCAAATCTCCACTAGAAATATATATATGGCTTACCATATATCCCATCAGATTGCCACAGTTCATCCTTAGCCAAATACTAGTTCACAATTAAAGATCATCAAGCACATGAGGAGGTAAGCCATCTATGTTAATACTGTCAGAAATAGACAGCTACTTATGAAGTACTTAAAGAAATATAGAGTCAAAAGAATAAATAAGCAACAGAAAACTATACTGGGGATGATCAGACAGTTCTGGAATATCTAAATATAAATATAAAATGCTTAAGTGTTGAAAGGAAAGAATAAAACATGTTAAGGAGCACATTAGCTACATATGAAAGAGATATTTAATGAAGATAGAAATAAATAAATTAACCAAAATATAACCCAGGAAGAAAAACAACTGGAAAATATAAGAATAATTTAAAATACTAAGGATAAAATGAGAAGCTCTAGTAATGTCAAATGGGAGCCCTAGAAGGAAAGAATCAAGCTAATTATGGAATGATAATAGCTGGGAAATTTCCAGGAATGCTGAAAGCTATTAAACTGCAATTTCAGAAAGCACAGTACTCCTGAGCAGAATAACTTAAAAAAATATCTAGGTATCATATAGTAGTAACATTGCTGAGCACCGAAGAGAAAAGTCTTTAAGGCAGCCAGAGGAGAAATATCACAAAGTAATGATCACTTTATGGACAGCAGACTGCTCAACAATGATAATAGAAAACAGAAGGCAATGGAATGTTCAGTGTTGAGAGGAAGTAGCTATTAAGCTTAGACTGAAATGGAAATGTTTGTAGTTACACAAAAATGGAGAGTAAATCATCAGTAGGTGCTTACTAAAGGAACTGTGAATCTAAAGTTTACTATTTAGAAAGTAGTGTTCTCTGATGACAACTCAATTAATATAGAACTCAACAGCAAAAAGACATTTTTAAAGTTCTCACATCTTTGGAAACAGAGCAAGCATCATTTACCCTTTAAGAAATCATATTAAAGTTTAAGTATTTGTACCTAAATTATATGAAAATCTAATATTTCTGAGGAAAATCTATTAGCCACAATGCTATGCTAAAAAGAAAGAGCTCTGAAAATGAACTAAGCACCCATCCCAAGTATCTAGAAATTCTTTTCTGGAAAAGGACAAGAGAATAAATGGAAAGAAGCGATGAAAATAAGAGCAGAATTCCATAAAGTTGAAAATAAAAGTCCAACATAAAAGTCAGTAAAGGTAAAAGTTAGCTCTGTTGAAAAGACTAATAATGAGATAGATAATTCTTTGGCAAGACCAATTTTTAAAAATTACAAAAATATAATGACAAAAAAGGGGAATGTAAATAGAGATACAGCACCATTAAAAAGAAAATGCATGAGCAATTTTATGGCAATAAGTTTAAAAACCTAGAGGAAGTGAAATAATTCTTAGGAAAATATAACTTACCCAGACTGACTTAAGAACTACAAAACCTGAATAGTCCTGAAACTATTAAAGCAATCGGATCAATAGATTAATACCTTCTTACAAGGAAATACCAGACCTATGTAGTTTTATAGGTGAAATTACTAAACATTCAACAGTTAATTGTGATCTTTTATAGACTTGTGCAGCAAGTAGAAAAATAATAAGCACTCCTTAAATCACTCTGCATAATCTGGGCTCCAAACATAGACAAGTACAACTTGAGGACAGAAATTACAGGTCGATCTCACTCAACAACCTCAACAAAATATTCAACTAGTTAAGAACCTACACAAAATATTACCAAATCCAATGGGGTTTTAAAAAATAGGTTATCATGATGTGGTTTATCCCAGGAATGCAAGAGTAGTTTAATATTAGAAAATCTAGAACTCATATCCACCATAACAGAATAAAAGAGAAAATGCACACATAATCTCAACAGAAGCAGAAAAAGCACCAAATAAAGTCAATAATTGATTCAACATAAAAAGTCTTAACAAACCTTGAGTAAAATAGAATTTTCTTTACATGGATGAAGGTTATCTACTAAAGCCTCGGTAAACATCCTACTTAATGATGAAAAGCTACAAGCATCCCATTTGAAATCAGAAACAGGACATGAAACAGAAACAGGATCGTGTTTTGTTTGTCATTAAAGCTGAAGGCTCTAGCCAGGCAATAAAAAAAGCAATAAAGGCATAAAGACTAGAAAGAAACAAACCCATCATTAGTTGAAGATAATATGATTATATACATAGAAAACCACAATCTAAAAACAACTTATTAGTAATGACAATAGAGCTTAGCAAAGTGGCTGGCCGTAAGACCAATGTACAAAAAAATCAACTGCCCTTCTCAGCAATGGTCATAAACATTTTAGAAATGTAATATAAAAAAAGGGGTAATTTGGCTGGTGTGGCTCAGTGGATTGAGCGCACCGGCCTGTAAACCAAGGGGTCGCTGGTTTGATTCTCAATCAGGGCACATGCCTGGGTTGTGGCCTGGGTCCCCAATCAGGAGGTGCGTGAGAGGTAGCCACACAATGATGTTTCCCTCCTTCTCTCTCTCCCTTCTCCTTCTCTCTAAAAATAAATAAATAAAACCTTTTTTTAAAAGGTGTAATTTATAATTGTAACAAAAACATAAAATATCTGGGAATAAATCTTACAAAAGGCATACAAGATTTGTATAGAGAAAATAATAAAATGATTGAAAGTCGTAGAGACTTAAATAAATGAAAAGATGTACCATGTTTGTAGATAGCAATACTTAACTATGTTAAAGATATATAGTCTTTCAAACTGACCTATGGATTTAAAATCCCAGCAGGATTTGTCATGGAATTGGCAGGCTAATCCAGAAATCTGGATGGAATAGCAAAGGGCTGAGAAAAACCGAGACTCCTAAAGACCTGAGTGTGATAACTCGTACAAGGTATGAAGACTGTTTAATCAAGCTGTAACAACTAAGACAACATAATTTTGGCAGAGGTAGGAATATCGCAAATGGAGAGTGACAGGATGGGACAGAGAAAGGACCCAAAGGCATCTGGAAACTTGACACGGGGCAGAGGTACGACTGCAGGTCCGAGGTGGTGAGACCAGGGGCCCTGAAGGATGAGAGCGGAGTCGGAGTCGGGAATGGCTGCTCACGGCGACGAGGTTCCTTTTTGGGGGGGTGATGAGAATACTCTAAAATTAGGAGATGCTCATGATAGCACACTTCTGTACGCGTGCTAAAAGTTGTTGAACTATGTACTTTACAAAGATTAACTTTATTGTATGCCAATTAAATATCAATCATGCTCCTGGAAAATTAGTGCTCTGTAGTAACACAAATCATCAAGGATGAATATTTAAAAATTTAAAGTTGAATATAAAAAGGTCCAATCCCTTTATTCGTGGGGGATCCATTCCGAGACCCCCAGTGGAGCCTGAAAGGATCCGCATTTCTAATGAGCTCCCAAGTGATGCCGCGGCCACACTGATGCTGCTGGGCCAGAGACCACACTTGGAGAATCACTGACCTGTACACCGTAGAAGTTCTGAGCCTGTCAGCTGTCTAATCCCCTCTGCTAAGGACAGAAAGAATAGAGGTGTTCAGTGTCTGGAACCTAGCCATGAAATAAAAATAGCAGGAAGAATGTGCATGTTTTGTTTTAAACCCAAAGCATAAAGGACTTATTCTTCTAATCATCATTCTTTAATGCAAATCACTCCATACACCATAGGTAAAGTTAAAACTGCTAACAGAGAAAAGACTATTGATATTTCTATCAAAGTATATAAAGGTTAATTACGGTGTGCACATCTGAAAGATCTTGTTGCCGTGTGAGCTATCTCCAGAAATACTCGCCATAGAACTGAAATAGAAATGATTATATGAGTAAATTATCACCCACACTACTTGCATGCATCATTTCATACCATAAGCCTTTTCCCTTTTCAAGGAATAATGGTTTTACATTTTACTTTGTGATGGCACTCTAATTGCTAAATATAATAGGAACATTATGCTACAAAGTTAAAAGATTCCAAGTGAAAAGAGAAGTCAAATATAGTAAGCTCATCCAGCCAATGAGTCTTTCAAGTGTGTGCCTTTTTTTTTCCAGCTATTCCCCAATTCTGAACTTTAATGGAATGATCAAAACTGAATATGATGGCAGAAAAAAACTAAAAGAGATCCTAGTATTTGCCTAGTCCAGGCATCTGCCACTGTGACCCACTGGCCAAATCTGCTCCCCCCGCCCCACCTGTTTTGTTGTAAATAAAATCTTATTGGAAAACAAGCACATCTGATGAACATATTTGTATGGCTGCTTTCACACCACGATGGCAGAGTTAAGGAGTTGTAACACAGACTGTGGTGCAAAGCCAAAACTATCTACTATCTCATCCTTTCCTGAGAAGGGTTGCTGACCGCTGCTCCAGTTCCCCCTGATCATTTGGCAGGTGAGAAAATGTGCACACTCAGGCAGACAGAGGACTGCAGCCTGCCAGGCTTCGTCCTCAGCAGCTCTCGTAGGGCTCTGGTTCCTGAGAGTCAAAGCCATCCTTCCTGTGTGAGTAGAGAAGGGGACGCTGCAGTGCGTTTGCATCTCATTACGGTTTTCAAAGAGCCCTCCATATGACAAACCCAAAAAGAACAGTGTGACAGAAGTATGCTTTGATGTTGGTCCAAAATGAAGAAACGGCATCTTTTTTTCACACTTGCACAAAACACATGAGCAGCCTAACATTTAGGGCCTGTTTCTAATAATCAAAAGGTTCTTCTTCATTGATGAGAGAATCATTAAGTATCATCTTGTCTTTCGAGAAATAGACCAACATTCTCTCATGTAATATTCTTCCCATTGTCCAGAGCTTTCCGGAGATAGTGCCCAATGGTGTGAATTCATATGTTTTCAAGTTATTAGATTCACTAAATTGACAAAAGCAAATGGGTGAGAGAGAGAGAGAGAGAGAGAGAGACTGCGCTCGAGAGAGAGTTTACCTAAGTGTTTTATGTACTTTACGCATCTATGTCTAAAATCAAATATGATGATGCTAGGTGTCGTTGGTCTCCCAGTGTCTTTTAACTGTGTGTTAAGGAAAATATGTCTAGTCTATAAGTTAACGAATATGTGTGTTCTGTAAATAAACCCAAACTCTGTGCTTTCCGGTGAGCACACAGAGCTGTACAGTGAATCGAAAGGAGCTGAAGGTTAAATCAAAACTAGAGCCCAGGCAGTCTGCACCCAGGGCCGCCTGTGCCCATGATTCCTATTGCTTTGGGGAATCAGTAAGGTCCGCCGGGCAGGGCCAGAGCTCGCACCTCCAGGGCCTAACACGGGATTGGCACATAGTAGAGGCCAACAAGGTGTCACTGTTTCATGTGTTCATTTATCAGGACTTTCGGGGCTATCTCCTCTGTGCCAAGAACCCACTGTGCTGAGACTGATACACAAAGAGAGGAAGAGGATCACACTGTCTGATGGGAAGGTCATCGTCTGAAAACATGTGATACGACATCTGCCAGGTCTACCGTGAAGAGGGCACTGGAGAAGACCTCTGAGCAGAGC
>PVKM010044985.1:0-12083 GCA_004027735.1 Carollia perspicillata
AAAAAGAAAATTCTGTGTTTCATGGTAGTTGTGGAACTGGTTCATATCTTGGCATATCACACACATCTATTATTAGGTGAGAACACAAAACACATTTCCTATCAAACTAGAAGTGATTTGTGCCGGAGCCAACATTTAAGTTCCATGTCTCTATTCCGCTTTCTTGGTGTTGTGTGTGTGGCTTGGGAACTGATTGTTCTCGTCTGTTCCTAAGCTGTGTAAAAGCAGTCCCAAAGCAGCTGATGAGGAAAAATAAAGTATCTTAAATAAATTTTCATGAGTCCATAGAATCCATTGCCAAAGAAGCTCAATAGCAAAACTGACTTTACCAACAGAGCTTCATTCAGATGCCTCCTACAACTCCCCCCGCCCCCGCCCCCACCCTTTGTTTCTTGCTCAGTGACTCAGAGATAGGGCATTAGCCTTTGAATCAAAACAAGGAATTTGGGTTGACTTTTCCACTTGCTGACTTTGTGATTTGGGGGAAGTGACTTAACTAAATCTGTAAAATGGATCTACTAATAGCACCTACAAAAAGGTACTACTTTGATAGTAATACATCAGACAAAAGGTTATTTTGATAGTAATACATAAAACACTACTGAAAGGAGTATTCTTATCATAATTATTATCGCTCTTTACAAATAAAGGCAGCTTCCTTCCTCTAGTGTCGGCTTAGCAGACTGAGTCAATGCTAATACAGCCACGTGCCGCATGGCGACATTTCTGTCAATGACCACGTATACGATGGTGGTCCCCTAGGGTTATAATGGAGCTCAAAAATTCCTATTACCTATTGGCGTCACCCCAGGATCATAGTGTCATAGCCATGGTAATGTCATAACCATCATAATGTGGTAGCTGTCCATAATTCGCAGCCATCCTAAAGTGGTAGTGCAACACACTACTTATTATTCATGTTTCTGGAATGCTGGTGTCAAAAACATACTGTGCAGCCAGTTGTACAGAAGTACAGCACATAGCAGGCTGTACCACCTAGCGTTATGTAAGTGCAATCGATGGTGTTCACACAATCACGAAATCACCTAATGATTTCTCAGAATGTCTTTCCATTGTTAAGCGGTGTGTTTTGTAATTGTCAGTTACTGAGTCCCTCCTGTGTATCAGGCACTTTTATCTATATGATCTCACTGAGTCCTCATTTACACCAGCAACCTTGTAGAAACTTTTTAAAATTTTTTAAAAATTGATTTTAGAGAAAGAGGAAAGGAAGGAGGGAGGGAGAGAGGGGGAGAGAAAGAAGCACTGATCTGTTGTTCCACTTACTGATGCATTCATTGGTTGATCCTTGTATGTACCCTCACTAGGAGTCAAACCCACAACCCTGGCATATTGGGATGGTGCTATAACCAACTAAACTAGTAGGCCAGGCATTTTATTATCACATTTTCACAAAGGAGGAAACTGAGACTCAGAGAGGTTACATGATGACTTGTCTGTGATGATGTCTAGAATGTATATGGAAATCAGAACGTGAACTCAATCTGTGACTGAAGCCTCTTTCTTCCACTCACCTCCCCTTCACTCCCTCCCTCGAATAAATGAGAGGCTCTCCTGGGCCTGCTATGTACCGCCACGCAGGTTGTACATTGAACAAGCGCAGGGAGTATCATTTTCATCTGTACTAATGTGTATGTACGAATGTGAATGGCACCCCCTTGGAGGTATGCAGAACACAACTTTCAGACATATATGAGGAAGCCCTGGTGCAGCTAGAGAGAGGAGAGAAGGTTTTGCTGACAGCTACACCATCACCTCTGAAGTCTCCTTTTCATTCATCTTGGAGGTGCTTTTATGCTTTTCTAGTTCTGAGCAAATGACCTGAAGTGACCTGACCACACCACTTCTCACCAAGTGGATATGCCTGCATTTGTACTATTTGGGTGTTTACCTTCCGCATGCTCCTGCATGCTGCTGCCTTCCAAAAACTACTGTGGAGGAAATTGTGTACTTAGCTCAGTGTGGCAAAATGATGCCAACACATAGGCAAAAGTGAGCTATTTTCTTTCAGTTCATCTTGGAAGATTTTCTTCACGTGCTTGTCTGTGCTTAAGCTACTAAATGTCTTGCAGGCAGTCTTCCGTGAGATGAACTCTTTCATGTCTCGTTTTCCAGAAAACACAGCTTGGCATTGCTCCATGGTTTGGGCTGTGCCTTTACCCATATATGAGAGGAAACACGAGTTTAGGAATAAGTTAGAGGACATGAATAGTTTTGGGGGGAGCATGTTTTCTTCTTCTCTAGGTCAACTTCCTAAATGCTATAGTCCACAGGGGCCTTTCTCTGCCATCTGAGCCTTGACAATGGTGTTTGCGTCCAGGAAGCTGGAGGCCATAGAAATCCTAACTTTCAGTGGCTCAGAGGAGGGTCTATGGCCTGGGCTGGGTCCAGTTAAAGATTTCGTTTAATGACCTCAGTAATATTTACAAAAAGATTACCATCTTTCCCCTACATTTATATAGAGTTTCACTGAATGCTCTCACAATCCAGAATTTTGGTCCATATCATAATCCTATGAGGCTGGATGGATAGATAATTTTACATCTTTCAAAAGAGAAATCTGGAATATGAAGCTAGACACATCAAACAAGACGTCCCAGTTCACAAAGCGAATCAGAGCCTGGGACCCTGCTGGGCTGTGCCTCCCAGAATGCCTGCGGCAACCACTGCATTCATTCAGAGGTCCTGAGGACTTACATCCTTTGCTTTTCCCAAGTCCTAAACCCAATGACTCATACAACAACGTGGAGAACATTTAAAACCTCACCAAATAATGATAGTGAGTTTAGACTAGAGTCGAGTGAGTATTCTAGTAGAATAAATCCATGTCTCTGCAAACTGCCTTCTCCAGAAATAGCCCTTTCTGTAACCCTAATCATCTCAAGAGCCAACATAAACAATAAAGGACAGAACACTATATCCATCTATTAAGAACTGTTTCAGCAAGAGCTACCCCAAGAAAAACCAGGTATTCTTAACCCCATGTAAACAAGCAGCCCCTATTGGCCTACGGAGGCATAGGGAGGTAGAGAGCCAAACAACTCAGCCTATTGATTGTCACTCAGCCAGACTATGATGCTGTATGCATTCTCAGGCACTTGGCAATACTTCATCCCTTCGGAAACCAATGCTTACACACCCTAAATGGTCCCGTCCACCTCCTGTCTTTAAATGTGGTCTGGGGGCCATGCACTTTGTGTCTAAATGTGCACGTGGATAGAGGCATATGCATTAATGTACACCATTAACCATGACAAACCAGAGGCCCCCCAAGTTCTCTTTTAACAAATAGGTTCTTGTGAATGATTGAACTAACTCGAAGCTAGCGTTTTGGTGTGAAAGGCAAATATTATTTAGAAAATGAAAATACTTTCTAATTCAGTAGAAGGAGGTGCTAATCTACAGCTCAGTGGGGAGTCTGGCGAAGAGATGAGCTTAGACCAAGCCTGGAGCAGGGTGAAACAAGAATGCAGGAAATTGGCGAGCTAAGGTTTCTGGTTTTGAATTTACTTGCGTGGCTGAACATGGTTTCAAAAAATTCTTTTTCCAAGTGAAATACCAAGATAATCATCTCACTGAAAGTTAGTGTTTCTAACTGCCTCCAGCTCCCTTGAGGGCAAACACCTTTATCAAATTATAGCTAGTGGGAATTTTAGGACATGTCAGCACCAACTTGAAGTATTCTGATGAACCAGAAATATCAAAAGAAGACAAGCCCTAGCTGGGTGGCTCAGTTGGCTGGAGCATTGTCTGTACACCAAAGGATGCGGATTTGATTCCTCATCAGGGCACGTACCAGAGGTAACTGACTGATGTTCCCCTCTCACTTCTACGTTTCACTCTCTTCCCCTTATCTCTCTAAGAATGAGCATGTCCCCCGGTGAGGACTAAAAAAATAGACAACAAGGAGAGGTTGGGACAGAGTAGAGTACAGCATTAAAACTCTTTGTTAGAAATATACACTTGAAACTATATCATTCTAGGATGATATTTTACAAAGGTTCTGTCTTGTCTTGAAATTTCATGTGGACATGTAATACAAACTAAGTAGAGAAAACTGGAGCTGTTATGGGTGAATGGCAGGGAGTTGTCCGGAGCCGTCTTGATTGAGCACACACATATCCCCTGGGGAACATCTGAGGCACTTCAGAGCTCCAAGGTACACAGTGAACAACCAGTGGACTAGGGAATTTCTGAAATTTCTTTGTGGAAAATTGAGGTGGTTGTTCTGTAGCGATTGCTAGAGGAGACCAGGAAGAAAGGATTAGATTGTTAACTCTTTGATGGGTAGAATCTTAATATATTAATTTCTATATTGTTGATGACAAACAAAAGACCTGTCTCATGGCAGGTGCTGGGTAGTTTAGCAATTTGTTACATAAATGACTATATATTTTTTAAAAATTGCATTTGAACCCTGGCTGGTGTGGCTCAGTGGATTGAGTGCTGGTCTGTGAACCAAAAGGTTGTCAGCTCAATTGGCCAATCAGTGCACATGCCTGAGTTTTGAGCCAGGTCCCCAGTTGGGGGTAACAAGGGGCAACCACACTTTGATGTTTCACTCCCTCTCTTTCTCCTTCGCTTCTCTCTAAAACTAAATAAATACAATCTTTTAAAAAATCTGCATTTGAATGGTAAAATTACCTAAAACCAAGGGAGCATGGGAAAGTATGTATACTAAGGAGGATGAATGTGTCTTCGCGTCCTCATAATTGCTTACCTAGAGAGGTACTTCTTGCTAATTGGTCCAAATAAAGAATGAAATATATAACACATAACACTAAAGAATCTTTCAGCTTGATGAAGTTTTACTTTGATATATTGTCAGGTCTAGTTTAGAAGCACCTTAGCAGTAGGCTTTGCGAACCTGTAAAACCATGGTTCCCAAATTTCAGAATACATAAGAATCACCGCAGGAAACTGTAAAAAACATAGGTTCCTGAGCTGTACCCTGTATATCCTGATTTGGCAGGTCTGGGATAGGGACGAGGACTCCTCATACATGGAGGAGTCCTCACCTGGAGCCACACCTGGAGAAATCCTGGTGCCCTGGATGAAAGTTGCAGGAGAGAGGAAGTGACTGCTTGTTCCTGGAGGTGCCAACTGCACTTTCAGATTTTGTCAGTCCTAGGCAAACTAAGAATCTCAGGGCCAATCTTAAAGGCTATCTTAGACCCACCTCTATTCTCCAGAGATCCCTGGAATGCTAACTTCCATCTTTCTGGCTTTCCGGCTCCCCCGCCCCGGCTGTGGGGTTTGCAGCAATCAAGGCCTGGGAAGATGACTCCAACTGCAGCTGTAGGCTGAATTGCTCTTTTGACACATTTTTACAAGTCCCATTCCCCCTTCCCCCACCCCTTTAGCAACAATCCATTTATCTTCTTTATTTGTGAGTCTGTTTCTGTTTTGTTTATTTATTTATTTGTTTTTTATGCCACGTATAAGTGAGGTCATATGGTATCTGTCTTTCTCTGTCTGACCTCTTTCACTTAGTATAATAACCTCTACGTTCATCCATGATGTCCAGGTAGCAAGATTTCATTCTTTTTTATTGCTGAGTAATATTCCATTATTTATGTATAAGTATATATGTGTATATATATTATTTATATATGTGTGTATATATGCCACATCTTTATCCATTCATCTATTAATGGACATCATGTTTTCCATATCTTGGCTATACTAGTAATGCTGCAACAAACATAGGAGTGCATATATCTTTTTGAATTAGTATTTTTGTTTTCTTCAGACAAATACCCAGAAGTGGTATTGCTGGATCATATGGCAGCTCTCTATATCATTTCCCACAGTGGCTGCACTAATTTATAATCTTATCAACAGTGTACGAGGGTTCCTTTTTCCCACATCCTCACCAGCACTTGTTGTTTGTTGATAATTGATAATAGCCTTTCTGACAGGTGTAAAGTGAAATCTAATTGTGGCTTTAATTTGCATTTTCCTGATAATTAGTAATGGTGAACATCTTTTCACTTCTGTTGGCCATCTGTATGTCCTCTTTGGAGAAGTCTATTCAGGTCATCTGCCCATTTCTTAGTTGGATTGTTTATCAGTGTTAAGTATATTATGTAAGTTTCTTATACATTGTGGATATTAACTTCTTATCAGATGTATCATTTGCTAATATCTTCTCCCATTCAGTAGGTTGTCTTTTCATTTTGTCAATCATTTTCTTTATTGTACAAAAACATTTTTAGTTTGATGTAGTCCCATTTATTGATTTTTACTTATGTTTCCCTTTTTGAGGGGACATATCTAAAAAGATATTGCTAAGAGAAATATCAGAGATTTTACTGCCTATGTTTTCTTCTAGGAGTTTAAGGTATAGGTCCTATATTTAGTACATTTTGAGTTTATTTTGTATATAGTGTAAGAAAGTGGTCCAATTTCATTTTTTGCATGTATCTATCCAGTTTCCCAACACCACTTATTGAAGAGACTATCTTTACCTCATTGTATATTTTTGCCTTATTTATCACAGATTAACTAACTATGTAAGTGAAGATTCATTTCTGGGCTTTTTATTTTATTCCATTGATGTATATATTTGTTTTTATGCTGGCACCATACTGTTTTTATTACTGTAGCTTTGTAATACACTCTGGTATCAGGGAGTGTGATACCTCTCACTTTGTTCTCTCTCTCTCAACTTCTTTGGCTGCTTAGGGTCCTTTGTGGTTGCATATAAATTTTAGAATTAGTTGTTCTAATTCTGAGAAGAATGCCATAGGTATTTTAATAGAGATTGCATTGAATGTGAATATAGCTTTAGGTATTTTGACACATTTTTTTCAAAGTCTAGAATAGCTTCCAAAGTATCAAGTAATAGTCAAAATGTGTTCAAAAGAATGTGGAAAGAATGACAGAACCACACAATACAAATCTCTGTAACCACAGTCCTTCAAAGAAAGCCATCTTATTAGCAATGTCTTTTGAAATCTATCATCAGGACAGAATGGAAAAACTAAATTCCTTGGTGATTATGTCAGTTTGCTAGTTGCTACATATTATGACTATAAAGGCATGAGCTTTAGAGGGTAAAAACAACTAACATTTGTATACAATAAGTCTTTTTAAAGGGTTGTTCTAATCAATCAGTCCACAAAGGAGCCTTGAGAGGTAGGTATGGCAGATTTGGTTTTAGAACATTAAGCAATTTTTAAACAAGAAAGCATCATTATAAATGATGTTGGTTCCATAATCAGTCCCAATGTCAGAAAAGGTTTTTAATGCCTGAGAGGATGGTTGAAATAATAGGTAGCAGACAAAAACCTATGAAGATGGGTTTAAAGAGACCTCCTCACCCCCTCCCCTGCCCACACCTCCGGAGCGTTCTGAGCGACAGTGACATCTTTATAGAAGATGTAAATTAGTCCTATAACATCTCATCGGAACAACCCAGTCATGATATTCTTGTTTCAAAAAATCAGTCTTTTATAATCAAGGTATCCCCAGATTATTGATGACGTCTGCCATCCCAACTACCCCTCAATCTTGTCATCTCTACTCAGAAATAGCTGCGTGAGAAATAATACAAGAAAATTTGTAAAATCTGTTAACATAATTTACACACATTTTTAAGGAAACCGAAGATGCCTGTTGAGAAGCCTTTTAGTATTTATTGAGTTCTCTTATCTAAACAACATTTTTCAAACTTTTGGAAACATATGCCTCCCTTTTAATCAACATTTAAATCTCAAATTCCATCTTGCCCCAATTCAGTGCCTTCTCTCCTCATCCTTTGTGAAGCACTCATTCGTGGATGAAATCTTCTATTAATAGATATCCTTAAAAGTAATGTTCTGCAGGTAGAGAATAGAATAAACCTGTGTGATAGAAAACTCTGGTATAGAATTTTAGAAGATGATGGGTTTTATTCACCTCCATGCCCTGTCCCTCCAGGTAGAGCCTTGCACAATTTGCCTCCCTCATTGGTTTCCCTCATTTTTTATTCATGAACCTCAACCACTGATTTCCTTTCCAACTCTGATGAGTTGTGATACAATCAGAAACACAATAGAGTTCTATGTTGTGATCCTGACTGACGGGGAATGTAAAGTAGCTGACTTGTTTCCTAGTCACATAATTTTCTCAGATGGGACTGTGGGAAGCGAAAACACTGCATGGGAAAGAGCAAAGAAAAGAACCAAGTGTCGTGAGCAGTGCTAATCTAACACCTAGATAAGATCTGGTACAAGAACACAGACAAGCGCACAGCCAAACCGGAGCTCTGAAGATAACCGCCGCTAATGGATTCACTCCCGACGGGAGGTCCACGGTCACAGGAAGGGTCCACGAGTGCGTTCTTTCCCTGGCACATCTGTTGTGCAGGTTGCAGCAGAACTCGTGGAAGAAAATGAATGTGTGTGTGTGTGTGTGTTAAAGGCACCTTATTTAATATACATTATTGATTCATTAACATTGAACTTATGGCCCGCAGCACTATGACCCGAGCCTGAACTAAGCTTATTTTCTCTTATGGCACACTATCCAGGCTTTTCGTACTTAGGAACACTAGACAGCACTTCACCACTATACTTCAGGGCCATTTAAAACAGTAAAATTACCCCAAAAAAGCACAAAAATGCTTAAAACATAGCACTGCATAGACCACAAGCAGGACACATGCTTACAATTACAGTATGGGAGCTGAAACGAGAGGATGGCGTGTCACCTTGTTCAAGCTCAGCTGGGACCAAGAGTGTTGGCCGACTCCAGGTTTTTGCTGCTTTTCATATACCCATGGGTGACTGAAAATGGCATGAAAAATGATTTTGTGTTTACAAATAAACTTTTAGCAAGTAGGCAAATTCTTAAATTTGTGAATCTCTGAATAATGAGGATCAGTTGTATTTCAATATTTTCATGTCTGGCAAGACCATACTTGTGCATGGAGCTGCACATCAGCGGCTGTATATAATCTATGGTCCTGGGCAATGTAGACTTGCTCGGTGAGGTTGAGCTTGTCCCTCACACCTTATTCCATCATCTGTGCTTCTGATCTGGCTAGCTATTCAGCTCTGGCAATTTACTCCCTCCTTTTAACCATTTCAGTATCCTGTAAGCCTATTAACTATTTAACTTCTCGCATAAAGTTATTCCTGAAAACCTTAACAATATTAGCCACCCCCAACCCCCCATCATAAATACCACTCTTGATGCTATCTTGCTTCTGAACACTGCAGCTCTTTCTTCTACATCTACCCAAGGGTCACTTAACCAAGTGGCTTCTTTGGGGCTATGGCCTATCTCTTTCATGACTCTACTCCCCCTGCCCCTGTTAACACTACTTTCATAGAAAATAGAATGCAAAACTTCTTACGGGCTACTGGAGTAAGAGTTACATACTTACACTAAAGTTTTATTTAGTTGCTCTAGCTTAAAATTTTAAGCTTAAGTCATTTTCTTTACAGATCCGATTCACTCATAGGGCAGACTAGTTCCTCAAGCTCTGAGTAGTGAAGTTGTTCAATCTACATTTTCTAGATGCTGACATTGATTTTTCCAGTCCAGGTTGAAGCCAATTTCTATATAACTAGGCTATAAATTTCAGGCAGGGAAGGATCATGTCTGACACATTCACCCCTAAATCTCCAGTGACTTGTATAGAATAAATGGATATAGGCACTTGAAATCTCATGGAAGTATTCTATTCTTAGATCAGTCCAAACCTGATTAATCAAATCCAGGCCTGCCTTCTTTGGAATAAAGTGGCAATTCATCACACATTCTTAGCTTTCTCAACCTGCTTTGTAATTTCTATTCTCCACCTCCCCACTTTTTCCTGTCATGGACTCATCACATACTGCCTTGTGTTATAGTGATCTGTGTACATTTAACATTTCTTCAGGACCATTAACACCCAAAGGCAGGAGTTGTGTTTCAGTGACCTTTTGTTTCCACTCTAGCCCTTAATACCTAGCAAATATGCATGTTTTTAATAGTTTATTATTATTTTTAAGGGATTATTTATTTAAAAGATTTTATTTATCTATTTTTAGAGAGGGGAAGGGAGGGAGAGAAATAACAATGTCTGGTTGCCTCTCATGCGTCCCCTACTAGGGATCTGGCCCACCACCCAGGCATGTGACAGGCATCAAACTGGCAACCTTTTGGTTTGCAGGCCAGCACTCAATCCACTGAACCATACCAGCTAGAGGTAATTTATTAATTCATTCACCAAACAAGTGCCTGCCATGTACCAGAGACTGTCTAAGCACTGGGATATAGTTATGAGTAAACAAACATCCCATTGTAATGGGGGAGACAGACAATAATCAGGGTGAACATATAAGATGAGTAGTACGTTTGAGACTTCTGAGTGCTAAGGGGAGTAGTAATAAAGCAAGGAAAGTATAGAAGACAACATGTTGGCTTGGATGGTGGTGGGAGTTGCCAGACAGTTTTATGTAGGGTAGCCAGAGAAGGCTTCATTGAGAAGGTGACATTAGAATAATACCCTAGAGGAAGTGAGAGGTTCATAGACCTAACTGGGAGAATTCCAGTTAGAGGGACTCCCAAGGGTAATGGCTTGAGGTGGACACATGCTTAGAGCTTGTGAGGAACAGAAAGGCTAATGTGGAATTGGTGGCTGGGAGTATATAGGAGAGGATGCTAGAGAGGCCCGGTCATAGGCCAGGCTATAGCCTCGGTTATAGACTAGTAGGAGGACTCTGGGTTTTATCCTTCCAGGGAAAGATGTAGGAAGGGCTTGTGCAGAGGAGGAACATGTTCTGACTCTTGGACATACTCACTCTGGTTGTTGTGTGGAGAATAAGCTACAGAAGCTAGAACTGAGTAGAGAGTTGGGAGATGGTTGTGACTGGGACCAAGATGCACGAGTGAAGAGGGCGAGAAGAGCTTGGATTCTGGATAAATTTTAAAGGTGTAACAGACAGGATTCACACATTGAATGTAAAGTATGAGACAAATAAAAGAGCTTGGTTTGAGAAAGCGAAAGAATGAGATTTTGGTTTATGAAAATGAGTGCATTTATGGAAATAGCAGGATTTAGGATAAGAAAAGAGGCAGAAGCTTAGTTTTCAATATATTCGGTTTAAAATGTCTATAAAAATCTAGATGGATATTCCATTTAAGCAAATGGATGTACGAATATAGGCTTCAAGGGAGAAGCGTGGGCCAGAAATATAAATTTGAGAGTGACAAGCATGTAGAAAACATTAAAATCCATGAAACTCATTGAGATGCACAAAGGAAATAGTATAACTAGAAGAGGTAAGACATCATTCCAATATTTAGTGTGAGGAGTAAACAAAGAAGATGGAAAGGGAGAGGATGGAGAGGTAGGAATAGGACCGGCAAGTGTAGTGTCTTCAAAGCCCAGTGGAGAGAAGGTTGTTTAAAGGAGGAGGGGAGCTCCTCTGTCAAATGCAGCTGATGCTTCAAGTGAGAGGACAACCAAGTGCTGGCCACAAGATTTTCCCACGCAGGGATACTGGTGATCTCGACAAGAGACACTTCGAGTGGTTAGGGTGGAAGTATGAGTTGAGTGGGCCCAAGCGGTGATGGGAGGATAGAAATTAGAGACAGTGAGTGTAGGCATTCTACATAGAATTTTAGTGTAAAAGAAAGGAGAGAAATGAGGAAAATGGAGACAAGATTTTTTCTGAAAACAAATGAAATAAGAGTAGATTGTGTGGTTATGGAAATTATTGATGGAGGAAAGTGGAGGCTCTTGCTAAGACCTGTATCCCTGAGGGGATAGGAGAAGGCAGTATCCAGAGTACCTACGGAAATGCTCTGCTGGCCCTCACTAGAAGCATGGGACGTTCTTTTCCACACTAACAGGAGAGAGGGCAGCTGCATGGGCATTCATGCAGCTATGTGGGTAGATGTGGGGGTGGGAGCTTGTGGAAGTTTCTCTGTGATTGCTTCTATTTTCTCAGTGAAGTAAAAAATCAAAATCAGGGGGGAGGGCTGGATGAGTGGGCTGGGATGGGAGTAAAAGACAGAAAACTGTACTTCAACAACAATTAAAATAAAAAATTATTTAAAAAAAGAAAAAATCAAAATCATCAGCT
>PVKM010044986.1:0-12083 GCA_004027735.1 Carollia perspicillata
GGGCCCCCGAGAGGGACCCACTGGCCACTACTGACATATGAAAAATAGGGCCGGGAACTGCGTGTCATCCAAAAACGCAAATGTATGAAAATAGCACTCCCCGTGGGGAGACACCGGCTCAACCAGAAAGGGGAGAGCCGGCATCGGGGCCACCTGCTGAGAACTACGCGGGAGAAAGATAGCTCCTGGAGCTGCGGGAAACACATTCACAGGAGAGGCCTGGAGGTTGGCTGCAGGATGCCGAGGGACGCTCTGAGCCCATCTCCGCGCCGCCAAGGACAGGCGTGGGCCCACAGTCGGACGCACGGCTTGTCGTGCACTCTGGCCCGTGTGCCACCAGTGGGCCCGAGTTTTCACCAAGCCCTACAGACAGCAGACGGTGCCAGCAGATTCCCTTTGGCGGTCTGTACCCAGGGCGGGAGTGGCAGGAGGACGGGGTCCCACTGTCTACGCTGGGTGTCCGCAGGAGTGGACTCTCAGATGGGGAATGAGTGCAGCAGCTTATTGGGATGGCGGTCCCAGAAAACACTGTAGGGACGTAGGGAAGCGAGACAGGGAGGGAAGAGCATTGCAAGCGTTCATTCCTACCTTGCTTTGTCTGGTCTTCAGCTACCACTGCCCAAGCCTCCGTTAGTGGGTCATTGTGACAACAGACCTTTGCAAGACCCCGGCAGGTCCCCCAGTGAGCGTACCGACGGCCAAGGGACAGGCTGTGATGCACAGTCAGAGTGGGTGTCAGGCCTTTATGGTGACTGGTGGTAAATCTTTTTCTGATTTTGGGGAGCAGGGGAGAGGGAAGCAAGAAGTAAAGTTGCTCTAAAAACTGAGATCCCATTCTGGGTTTCCATCGAGGCTTGTCGTTGGTGTGCATGCACGGATACAATAAAAACATATCTTGATACCACATCATAACGAGGTCACAGTTTTCCCTGGGGCTTATGCAGAGCCGCAGAGTTATTTTCTAGTCTAGGTGATCCAGGGTCTTCTATTTGGGGGAGACCACACTTCCCAAACTTTCCGGCACAAGCGGCTGTTTCCACACACAACTTCCTGCTTGTTTAGCTCTTGGTGGATCTGTCGGACCAGGAATTTCGCTGAGCCCCTGTTCCATTTGCCAGCTGAGCAGATTACACTGATTAATGTGCACGGTCGAAGTCTTTTTTAAGTAACGCTGATCTGCTTAGGCTCCCAGCACTGACTGCAGTTCGCTCCCTGACAACCAGGGTAGCACACCCAGGTGGGCTTGGACGGACAGACGGAGGCCTGACCTGGCACAGACGGTTTCGTCAGGGAGGCCTGGGGCCTGGAACAGCTCTGGGCTCTTGTATGCCCGGCCGGGCGCTCTGGGACCCATGAGGCCTGGGGACGCAGGTGCTCCGAGTGGACTCTGTTGGGCCCAGTTTGCTTCTGAGCACAGGGCAGGCAGCAGACTCACGTTGGACCTGCTTTCCCAGACCTCAGAGAGTGACCGTCGGGGCAGATGGCTGAGGCCACAGCTGGCCTGGGGGGTCTCCTTCCTCTTGGACATCGTGTGGATCCCAGCCAGGGTCCCAAGTTCAGTTACTCCACCTGCTTATTTTGTGTTTGGAGAATTTGGAGTTCTGGAGAGCTGCCCTCAGCCTGCCTCTCTTTTTCCTCTCTCCCCCCTACTCCTTCTTTAGTCCATCAGGTGACCCTCGCACAGAGGTGTAGGCAGTGTAAGGATTTAAAATTAAAGGGCGAAACTCATCTCTGGGTATGCCCTCCGCACCTACCATACTAGGACGCAGGTGGTCAAGGCCCAAAGCTGGGTTCTCAGGTGGGCATCGGACTCACCTGAGCCTCCAGTTCGCCCATCCTCCCAGCCGTGCCACAACACACACCCAGGCACCCCCGGTATAAGTCAGCCTCAGGGCTCCTGCAGCCTGGAGTGCCCTGCTGCCTTCTCACACATGCGCAGAAACAACAGGCTCTTCTCCACTGAAAACGGAAGAAATGGAGGATTACAGAGAAAATGGAGGATCTATTTTCTTGAGCTTTGTTGCCACCAGAGGCCTTGAACATGGGTTGACATCCTGGGTGGTCTTTCTCATGGTCTTCGACATTAATCTCAATCATGATAGATCCACTCTCAGGCACCGGGGCCCTATGACCTTCAGCAAAGTGGGGAAGGGGGCTTAGTAGGAGTTCAGCGTATTCTCTTGTCTCCTCATTACAGTATTCTCTGCTCACTGGGGCGACAGCAAGGGCGCCTAGTCTGGTCAGGAAGACACTCTTCTGTGGAACTGGTTTTGGGGTGAGAGCCACTGAAAGATTGAAAAGTCAGCCCATCTGAAGAATGAATCAGAGTTCCCAAGCAGAAAGATGTTTTACACTTTAGAGAGACAGTCATTCCATAAAAGGGAATTGCTAATGCGTTGCCTAACCATGCCAGCGATTTTAGCGGAATATTTTCCCCTGGTAAACTCAGGGAAAACCCAGAATGTCAGAGCTGGAGGGGCCCCAGGGTTGTTCTGGAAAATTGTCTTTAAATGGTGCTCTCTGTAACCCTCCATCTCCCTGATGGTGCCTGTGGAGATGCTGGGGTTGGGGTGTAAGGGGGTCCCCTGTTTGGTCTGAGACAGCTGGGTAGTTAGAAGAGTGTGTTACATCGTTCCCCTGTCCCACCTTCCACCCCACCCCCCACTTCCACCCACATTCCCTCTCTCCCTGGGGAATGAGCACTTCCGCCCGTTCAGAGGAGACCAACTGGACTCTTGGCCAGCATCCAGGTGCACCCACCTGGGGAGAGGTGGGTAAGAGACATACAGAAGAGGTACCCTTCGAGGCAGCGGCCGTCTCATCCTTCTTGTGGACCGCTGGGCAGTGAGGGACACAGGCTGGCAGAGACCTGTCACCTGGGGAAATGGCGTGGTCTCCCTCTCCAACTTCCAAGAGACCTACACCGTGGAAGAGGACTCGTCTTGAAGAAGATTCTGCCCACAGGCATTCCATTGCTTTTCCTGAGTATTTTAATGAGAAGGAGAGCTTAACTGGATGTACAGCTGCGACTCCTGCATTGCCGCCTTCTGCTCACCTCTTATTTTCTTTTTCCATGAAACGAATAAAAACAATTTCCGAATGGCCCTTAAAACCTTGGAAAGTGTTTTCCTAATTTTGGCGCCATCTGCTTTCTTCAGGTCGGGTCAAGAACTTGGTTTATCACTTCTCCCCATTCTGATTTTACACCTATGCATTCTTTCAAGGACTTAGTCTTTTGCTGACTGTGTCAAGGCCTGAACGTGTGGGTATCAGAGAGACGGGAATCGGTGTAAGATCCTAAGTCGAGGGGAGCAGGCAAGAGGGAGAAAGAGACAGAGTTGCCAGACATAGGCAGCCAGGACGGCAGAGCATGTACGTTTTGGAGAGCAAGTTTTAAGGTGTGATCTCTGAGGGCAGCATGTATATAAACCACGACGTGAGTGGCGCCCCCTGTCTTCCCCCGGCCATAGGAGTGTTCCTTGCATGATTCCTGGAGAAGGTGCCAGGGCCTAGAGAAAGGGAAGACCCCTGCAGACTGTGGGAAACGGGAAGGCATCACAGAGGAACAAGGGAGGGGGGCAAAAAGGAGGGAAGAGCATTTGGAGCAGGAGCCACTGTTTGTGAAGGGCCGGAAGCTCAGACTGGACTGGAGCGTGTCTCGTCTCAGTCCTCGGTGGAACCAGAAAGTGCGGAGAAGTAGCAGAGTAAGTCTTGACCCATGTTTGCCCACGATTACCCTCCTGTGTGGGAGGGTAGCTGACGGTTCTTGGTCAAAGCGTGGGTGGGTGTGTGCTCCATATGCTGTATGCCGCCTTCCGGAATATTCTACCCTCCCCCGGGCCCCTCGCAGTCCTCCGACAGTGCTGTCTGTTGTCCCTTTGAGGTCTCGGTGTTCTTGGAAGCTTGCTGTCCTATCCTTATTGAAATTCTAATTGTATTGAGAGGAATTTAGGTTGGTTTGACCTGAGATGGGCTTTTTGAAGCCAACGAGGGTGTTTCTCTTTATTGAGCTGTAATTGTCTTATGAAGTGTTCTCAAATCCACACTCAGAGAACAAGCCTGTAATTTCTATTCAAATAGCCTCTAATGAGAGGATGTTTTTGTCAACTTCCGAGGCCAAGTCAGGCAGTGGAAAAAATATATTTCAGATCCCTTGGCCCTGGGACAGACCCAAAATGTGCACCGAATAGGCTTTGGAGCATATGAGGCATGAGGAACAGACACCTGAGGTGAGATGGGAGGCCGCAGAGGGCTGAGGATCTTTGGAGGCTTCTCTCGTGCCCTCATCATTTATTCACTTACTCAGAAGCAGTCGCCAAGCACCGTGGGCACAGCCCAGGGCACCAGCGCTGGGCCGTGGGTGGGCCACGAAAGGATGAATAGGGGCCAGGTTCCGTGCCACAAGAGCAAGGCACTGTCGTGCGTGACACGAGTGTGTGTGGGGGGTGTGTGCACGCATGCCTGTGTATGGCAGGCAGACAACGACATGGAATCAGTGACAAAGTGTGATAAGAGCGTCACTCATAGGGTGACCACACAAATTACCATCCACATTGGGATACCTCTGGGATACACGCTACAGCCTGACAACAAGCAGACACTGCGACCGTCCTAGGCACACCAAGACCTGTGGTCACCCTACATAGTGCCTGGTGCGGGGAAGAGCAGAAGACTTCCTGACAGAGTTCCGTCTGGACCTTCCAAATGACCGTTCCCCCCCATCCTCATCTCCCTCCAGTCAGTAAGATCCAGCCTTCCGGCCATCCCTTCCTCTCAGAAGCCTTCCCAGACCTGCCCACAGACCTAGTGCTCTGCATACGCTTGCAAAGTGCCACAGGTATCTCTTTCCAAACAGCTGCCCTGAGATGGTCTTACATGCATGTCTATGACCATGTCACTGTAGATCGGCCTCCCTCACACCACGAAGCTGGGGTGCTTGGTGACCATTTTGTTCACTGTGTGGATACATTTAAGAGATACTGGAAGAGTGAGTGGGCTGAGCCTCGAAATACTGTCCTGCATGGCCAGGCGACAGGGCACCTGAAGACAGAAGGAGAGGGCAGGGCAGGACCTGGAACCAGAGGATTCTGGCGGAGAGCTCGGGGGACGTGCGGTGTGGTGTCAGGACGGTGCCTGCGGGGGGACGCAGATGACTTCACGTGGCTGGTCACAGGGCTCGGGAAGGGACCGTGGGGAGGGGAGGCCACGTCTTGTGGGGTTCATGAGCCACAGCGTGGACTCTGGTCTGCAGCTGCCTCACCTGCCTTTCCCTGAGTCGGAGTTGATGAAGTGCCCTCTGAGAAGACGTCTGCAAATATTCTTTCCTTTTACTGACCTGGCTAAACGTTTAAGGACGTTTCTCCTAATCGCCCTTACCTTTAATGGTCCTCATCTGGTTAAGATTTCTCTCAGTTTTGGATACGCTGAACAACTCGGGGAACTCATAAAAGAGAGGCAAGGGCCCGTTCTAGAAAACGTGCCGCCTACAGCAGATGCCACACGGACAGCCTCTCCCTCCTGCTGAGCACCGGGCACAGGGCCTTCCTGCAGTCTGGGGCACCTCGGCAGAGTTGCCTGTCTCCGGCGCTCTGGGTGCTGATGAACTGGATGGCTGGTGACATCTTTGTCGCTCAGCGGGCTCACGGGCTTACAAAACATGTGTTAGACAAAGCCATCTTCCATTTCTTTCCATCTAGGCATTTTGTTAAAAGTGTGTATTTTCTCCTTAATAAGCTTCTCTTAATTCAAGGTGTGACACATCCCTCTGGGAGCCTGGGGCCTAATAACACTTTTTCCTCCCCAGAGCACCAGTTGTGAGTTCCACAGAGAAGCCCTGACCCGAGTCACCGTGCCTCGAAGCCATGTAGCCATTTCCTTAAGTGCATGATTTGGCTCCTTGCAATCTCAGCCTCTCTCCCGTCTTCTGAGCCCTGCACCAGCCCAGAAATCTCAACAGAGAACAGCTCCCGAGTCACCTCCCCACCGCCCTCCCTCACCACCTTGGCTGACAGGGCCTGTAAGGAAATGGAAACGGAGGCTCATTTCCAGCAGTAGCGACAAGAGTTTGCTAATTAAAATGAAAAGCCTTGGTTCCCTGGATCAGCGAAGGGGGTCTCTGAGAGTCACCTCGAGGAAATCTTTCGCCAAACCAATCGGCCTTCCACCGGGGCCCTGATAGAGCCCAGGCATCCACCTGCTGGCGGGGGTGGGAAACTGGGGCTTGGCGGACTATGCCCCAACTCTAATGAGGCCTTGGACCCCTTTCCAAGAGCTCCTGTCCCTTTGTCTTCCTTGGTCCTGAAGCCTCACGGAGACTCACACGCTTCTTCAGAGATTCAGGAAATGGGGCGGTCAGGAGGCCTTCGGTTCATCCAGTCGAGTGGTTTTCAGCCCAGCTGCACTCAATACTCACCTGGCAAGGGTTTCGAGGGTACCGATGTGCAGACCTACTAGAAAATGAATCGGCAGAGGGGGCCTGGGCATCTGCACTTCATAAAAGCTGTCCAGGTGACTGCTGCACAGTGAGCAGTGGGAGCTGCTGATTTCGTTCCGCAGCCTCGTTTCTGGGTGAGGACGCTGAGGACCAGAGAGGGAGATGCCACGGCGAGGCGATGGCAGAGCCCTGGATTGCTGGCTGCTGGGCCTTTCGCCCACACAGGGCTGCTCCCTGCTCTGCCTTCCTCACACGGTGCAATAAGGCGAAGGGAAGATCGGTGTTCTGCCCGAGGGCCTGGGGTCTGGTGGTGCTGACGTGGGTCCAGACAGGTCTGCAGAATTGCCAGCAGGAGTTTCTCTGCGTAAAGAGTGAGGAGCCTTATGGGAAATGGACATCCGAAGGGGAAAAGTGTGCGACATATAGTATGAAGGTTGTCCAAGCACTGGGGTCAGGTCCAAGGATGGGGAGAAGCGTGTGGGTACCTGACATGCAGAACCATGGTTTTGAGGTTGAATCAGATGAAACTGTGGTATGTGGCCATTTCTGACCTACAGAAATGACAAATCTATGTGATCGGACATCATCATTCCGGGAGCAGAGGGAAGAGCCATCGGCTCACTGTCTGCCTGACACTGGCTCGGATCTGAACTGGAGTGTGTCTGATTCAGTGCCTCTCTGCCTCTCCATTGTGACCCTCTTCTCTCTGCTGCCTTGACCTCAGAGACGCAGCCCAGGGCCACTCAAAGAAAGGGACTGGAAACTTCCAAATCATGACCAGGAGAAAAGCAACGACTGGATAGCTGAAGGGGTCCTAGTCCTGGCTTTTCTCACTCACACATTGTTGTTATTATTATTATTTAATTGCATAACATCCATAATTTCGGTCGTTCCCCTAATTCTTGGAGAACTGGCTGAGACCTCAGTTTTCCCCTGGAGGGCCTTTTCTGCCTTCTCAATTCCAACAGTCTAATAACAGCAATAATTTACAATTGCAAAGCATTTGCAGCGTTCCCAAGCATCATTACATGTATTAAATGGTTTGAACTTTCCGCCACCTGATGAGATAGAAATAATTACTCAGCTGCAACAACTGAGGCCCAAGGAGACCTTCGGCAATTGCTCAAGTCAATAGGATGTTTTATTGGTAGCCTTGGAACCCAAATTCAGATTTCCTGACTAGCGAGCCTGAGGGTCTTTCTACCAGACGGGGCTGGAAATTCACAAAGAGACGGCCCAAATTGGAAAGGCCGGAGTTTAGAAGTGACCTCTATGAGTCCAAGCTCCCTCTATGTTATCATGTGACATTTAGTGGGTTTATCCCATGGGGATGGGAAGAGAGGAGTTGACACCTAGCTTGGCTTTCTCGGGCTGCCCTGCCTCCTTATTCCTCTAGTCTGTCCTGTTTCAAAGGGCCAGATCTTTTGTAGAAGAAGGCACATGGCTGGGAAGTGTGGAGAACAAAGAAAGCTGCATGAGCATAAGGAGTTAGTGTTAAGAAAATAAGGTCAGAAAAGCCATAACTGCATAACCACCCTAGGCTTGGGTTCCAAGAAGTTAAGAAAGGCAGGGCTGACCTAGCAGATAGCCACCTGGACAGTTGCCCAGGTGAAAAATTTTGCCCCTGCCCCAGCCCATGAGCACAGGCTGAGCACGAGCTTCCCCGAGAGAGCACGAGCCTAGCAGGAGTTTCCCAGCCAATGGCTAATTGCCACATCTGCTTCTGTAACGTGCTTGCTTGCTCACTTCTATAAAAGAACCTAGCTGTGAGCGTTAAGGCCTGACTCTCCTTTGCAGCTCTTTGGAGCGCTGTGTCTCCCGACACGTTCGGAGAGTTCGCCCCTGCGCAGGTAAAGCTCTGGCCAATAAGACATCACGTTTGAATCCTGAAAGTTCCTGGACGTTTGTGTCTCGAGTCGGTGTATGCAACATTTTTGGAGGCCCCGGCGAGATCTCCCCAGGGGAATTTTGGGCCAGGAACCGGAAGGGCGGCTGGAGCCCAGTGAGTAATCGCGAGGGTCCTCTTTCGGTTTGGTTTCTGGGCTCCGGAGCAGACGGCCCTGTGGCAGTAGGTGGGACGCCGCATTTTCCTTGAGGATGCCTCTAATTGTGAGATCCAGCCCGGCAGAGTGGTTAAGATCACAGACGTCCTAGATTTGAATCCTAGGCAGGCCTCTTAACCAAATATGAGACCTGAAAGACATCACTACACTTTTCTTTGCTTCTTTCCTCTTAATGGGGAGGGATAATAGTGGTTGCCTACATTATAAAAGTATAGGGAGGATTAAATAAGTTAATGATGAGCACTTCTATGATCAAGATGTGCTGTAGTAACAAATAAACCCCCAAATCTCACGGCCTTAGCCTAACAAAGGTCTGTTTTTCACTCATGCTGATTCTGATGGGGGTTGGGTAACTCTCCGGGCCCTCGTGTGAGACTCAGAGGCCCAGATTCCCTTGGTCTAGGGGAATCTCCTAACACGTGGTTTCCGGAATCTCTCACACAGCCCCTCCTGGAAATGACATGTGCTATCATCCCTGACATGCAGGCTTACCGTGTGAACACCACCATCTCTGCCAGGTTATATAAGTTTTGTGAAATCTAAAATCAATATTGTTTTTTCAAGAAGCCTCATGTTTTATGTGTTGATCGTTTAATCTTCTTACTGGAATCTCTTATTTTATTCCCGTTGATTGTTTCTTACTGTACTCTGAATCAAAAATTTATCACTACCTGTTTATGTTTTCTATTAATTTTACTTTGTCTTGATCACCGCCCAGAGGAAGGAGCTTGGCAGGAACAGTAAGGGTGAGAAATCCTACCGACGTCCCGGAGGTGAAGCCACCTTCAGGATAAGCTATCTGGTTCATTCCGAAACCTCACCCTGGTGGCGTGCGGGATCCCTGGTTTGGCCTCCCCAGGGCTTGGACTCTCCGCCTCTCACTGCAGGCCGGGGTTGCTGGGAAGGCGTCACCACTGACATTTCCCTCCGGGCCTGACGCAAGGTGCTGCGTGTTTTTAAATTGACCCACTCTGACCCTTGTTAACCCCGCCTTCTGAAGACAGGTCATGCCAGTAACAAGCCACAACCCAGGGCGGGGTGGGGGCTAACAGAGGGCCTATTTAGGGGGGTACCCCAGCTCAGTGTCGGGGAAGAGCCACATGGGGCTCACCTTTCCTGCTAGTACCTGAAGGTGGGTGGCGCTACCTAGCCCCCAAGCCTCCTCCTGAGTTATTCACGCCCACCTGGCAGGCCTGAAGATGCCGCTTGGGGGTAAGCCCTTTACCTCCTGCCCTTTGTGGGAAGCGTTAAGCACAAGTCCTGCGAAGAGGAGCATGCTCCCTGAGTTTTTGAATGGAGCCGGCTGGGAGTTCTACTGCCTTTGTCAGAACATAGAAAGCCATGGGGCTGGCTGAGAATTCTGAAATCTGAAAAGAGTGGAAGCTGGTCTCCCTGCAGAGTAGGGGTCTGGATTCCGCAGAAGCTCTTGGGGCGTCAGGAAGGATCAGGGCTGGGAGTCTCCGCCCCAGATCCGTCTCTCCAAATGCTGATAGATACCTTTCTGGGCAGCCTGCAGGAGTCTAGGGGAGTCTCTGCAGAGGGATTTCATCAACTTACAGAGTTGAAGCCTTAATGACAGTGTGTCTAGCATCATGCACATTCAGTCCTCCCCCTGTCCCCTATCCCCATGACCTCTAGGAATGGTATTTCTTTCACACACACGTCTCAACCCCGATCCCACAACTGAACTGGTCTCTTGCCCAGCCCCAGATAGAGGTCTCCCCTGCTTCCTTCTCTTGAAGGGGTGCCTGGATTCGCAGGCCCCCACTTTTGCCTATGCTCTACACCACTACTTCTGGAAAGTTTCTCTGTTTGGCTGCTTCTGCTACAATCCTGACTATAGTATTAAAAACCCCACAACCTCCTTAACCTACTTCCAGAATGGCAAGCCATGCATGACTTGTTGCATTGGTTGAGCTGGTCCCGTGAGAGTCAAGGTGAACTGCTTCCCAGTGAGTCATGACCTTTGCAGTAACAAGGCCTGCTTCTTTGCAACCTGTGAGCGACCTAGAGTGCTCTCCTCACAGACAAGGTGTTTTCCCTGGACTGATCTGGTTGGGATTATGAAGGTACAAATCCTGATTCATGGGCTTAAAACGCAGGTTTTTAAGATTTTTTCCCCCCAAGAGATCTGGAATTTAGAACATTGATCCCATCCTACTCATAGCTTCAGATCTCTTTTTTCTCCATTTTTCCTTTCTGTATATGGCCTGTGTCTGTCTTTGGCTCTTGGAACCAGGACACTTTGCCGTCCTGGTTGTGCCAAGAAGGACATCAGCTGCCTCAGCACATCTCCCCTCTGAAGGCACCCACAGTCTGGGCGGACATATGGTGCTTCTCCGAGGGTCTTGAGCTGGCATTTCTCCCACAGCTCCTGGGCAGCATTCGTCATCTCTGGGGAACAGGATGCCAGAGCCATCTGGGTGTCCCTGGGGGCCCTACTTGGAGCCATTAGTGATGGCTGATTGCTCTCCTGGCCACTCTCAAAGAGACAGATGTACTCATCTCCCTCCCAGGAAAATTCATCACCTAGCTTCATATTTTTGCACAGAACCTGCTGGAGCCGAAAGGTGGAATATGGCATAAATCCCAGGGGTGAGGGGTGGGGAGCAGCTCTGTCCATCATTTCAGGCCGGGGCCAACATTTAAAGTTTGTCCTTCCCGGCCTACTTCCCTCTTCAGGTGGGATGCTCTCAACCAGGAAAAGAAAAGCGATTTCTTCTCCTAGATTTTAATCCTTGGAGGAGTGCCTAGGAGCCCATTTTCCCTCACGGTTGCCTAGAGAAGTGAAAGGATCCGAAGTAGTAAAATGGACCAAAGACTTTTCAGTTTTTAATGGGGAGGGGCTGGGGATTTTGGCTGGTAGTCAGAGGGCCTACCTATATCAGTAATATTCTGATTATTTTACCAAGAGGATATATTTATGTATTTGTGTAATTACAAATTAAACCAAGGAATAATATGTATGAATACCTTAGGTCTTAGACACTAACATAGATGGATGTGCCGGGTACAATAAAATGAACCAAACCCGAATGGAATTGAACTAAACCTCTGCTTTGGTGACTTGTAAGAGAGAAGTGGTCCCTCTCATTTTCTCTTGCCTTTGTTCAGTGGAAACTTGAGAATATCGAACCAGCTTTATTCAAATCACTTCTTGACAGATGTGAAGCTCGTCTTCCTCATATCTAGTGTGACAAGAAATCCCAAGGAATTGATCAGGTTGTATTCCCACATTGGTACCGTGTAGTTTTAATTATTGTAGCTCATTTGAAGGTTGGGTGGAATTTTTTTAAGGTAAACTTTCACATGAGCTTCTTTAAGCTACCTACTAAGAGATTGATATGGATCAAAGCCGAATTAAATTTATCTTTTAAATTTTGCTAGAATTGACATTTTCACTATGACTATTCTTCCCGTCTGCCACAACTCTTTCTTTATTCTTGTCTTTTTTGGGTCCTGAGATCAAGTTCTGTAGTTTCTTTTATGTGTGTCCTAAATATTTCTTTATTTTATTTTATTTTTATTATTATTTTTTTATTTTAATTGTTTTTCAGTACAGTTTTCTGTCTTTTACTCCCATCCCA
>PVKM010044987.1:0-12083 GCA_004027735.1 Carollia perspicillata
AAATGGTGTAAGGCAGCAAGAGTGTATTCTATGATATTTACAGTAGCAGCTGGTAGAGAAGAGATAGGAGATCCTTTGGCTTTTATAGTGTTAACTGTGATATTCCACCCAACTAGCCAGTTTTTAGAAAGGATGGAAAGAAGATAAGACTTTTGTTGGGGAGGGAAGGATTGTGAGTTGGATCTAGAAAGCAGTGAGGTTGTGGGAAGTCAGATTCTCAAGTAAGGTGAGAATAAAGATAGTAAATAGATGTAGTGTATGAGAGAATAGAGTTAACCACTACAGTAATAGAGTTCAGAAAACCATGGGGAAGGCTAAGATCTAGGAGGGGTGTTGTGAAGGATTTACAATTGTATGGAACAGCTATTATTTACAATAATAATGGAGCAACAATCATATGACAGAATCTATGTGATCTGGATTACAAGAATAGGGAGTATAGGACCTTGAGTAGTGTGCTAATGGGACACAAGTGTAGTGAAGGACAAAAAATTGACAGTACAGTATGAAAGAGAGAAAAGGGGAAACATGTGAAACAATACAATTTAACCAGCCACGTAAAGAAGATGTCTGGGTTTTCAATGTCCACTACAATTTTTGGTGTCCTAGCTTCATATATGCTGGGGTACTGTTGGCTGTTTGCTCTGTTCTTCTGTAAATTGGCTAAGTTTTTCTGCTGTGTGCAGCGGGAAGTGGAATCTGTTCCTTCCTACCTTGCCATCTTCCCTCATTTCCTCCTGTTATAATTTTAACTTTTTATCTTCCTCTTCTGTGTTCAGATAGACTTTCTCACACATATTTATTTATTTTGATAATTTTAATATTTATTGTGTCTGATCTGCTACTAAAAGTCTTTTTGCCTTTTAAATTGATAGCTGAATATCTTATCTCAGTATAAAACTTTCTTTTCTAGAGTTGTTTTTTTTTGGGGGGGATACCTCACTAATTTCAGAAATGAAACATCTGCTTGATTATTACAATTAATACAACACTGGTATACATTATTAAATATTCCCATTGTTTTCTCTGTGTATGCTATGGTAGTACAGTCAACATCAATGTACAACAAGCCCCCAGTAGCAGCAGAAAGCATTCTGGTTCAGTAGGCAGAAACTCCCACAGCAATGCTGACTTGGGGCTGCAGAGATGCCCTGTATGGGTTTTCCACTGAGTGGTAAGGTCCTCCCCTTGTAAAACAGACTTTCTGTGGCAAAGCCACAGCACTGTAAAAAGAATGCTACTATGACTGGTAACATGTGTAGCCATTCAAAGCCATCAATTTTAAAGAATCACTGCCAATCATTTCTGTATTCAGAAACTCTAGGTTTACATTCCCGGGAACAAAAGAAAACTCAAGGCAAAGTTTGAAAACTATATAATGCTTCACATCCTTCAACCCATTCTCATTCAGAAAAACCTCATAAGAACAGAGAAACACAATAAAATAGTATTTATCTTTGCTAAAACAAATCACTTTTTGGTGCCTGGTGTAGATGTTGGCCTATGAAAATATAATCCAGTGGAGAAAACAGAATCTTTAATTTAAAACCCTGAAAGACAATTATTTAAATGGTTAGAAAATTGGCAAGTGTGACCAAAATTTGTATTTACAAGTTTTTATCTATAACTTTGAAAGATAAAACTAATATGGATTTTTTTTGTACAGTGTTATTTTCAGAGTCAAAAAATCACTACTTCTAGTGGGGAAATTGAAGATGTTCACATTGTGTTTTATTAAGCAAACACTTGGCTTTTATATGATATTCTCACTGGAGAAATGAGAGTCACATTTTCCCAGAAGCTTTACTTTATGGTAATTAATGAAAAATAATTATGATCGAACTCTTTAACTTCAGAAGAGTGACTTTTTTCCAAGTCAATTGAAAAGTGCAGATGTACAGTATACATTCTTTGTGTGTATGTATATATGCATATCTTTAAAAATATATTCTTTTCTGATATATATATATATATATATAATGTTTCTTTTTCTTTCTTTTTTTTTGGAGGGGGTAGTCACCTGAATTTTCTATTAGCAATTAGAGATTAGAAGTGACTGGATGGTGTGGTGGGGACTGTAAGTGCTTATCAGTACCTTGGTCTTCTCTGTATTTTCTAGCCTCCTTTGTGATTAGATTGGCTATGTTCCTGACTCTGGTCAAAAAATGTGAACAATGGGATTTACCTACTGCTGAGGGGACTGAGTTCCCAGTTCCCCTTTCCTACTCTCCCTTTCCTGAGTATGCTTCCATAGCAACCTTGGATCCACCACATGGTAGAGCCACAGGCAGAAGCAACCCTAGTCCTGGGGTAGAACAGCCTGACCTACATCAATCAAACTGTGGCATGATTGAAAAGTATACTTTGATTTTTTAAGCCACTGATATTCTAGGGGTTTATTTGTTAATAAGTAAGCTGACTGAGATAGGTGAGTTTTTTGAGTTGGGCTACCTACATCGAGAGTCTAATATTCAATATCTGGTGTTTTTGTCAGTCAAGATGAAACATTATTTTGTTATTTATAAAAACATAATTTACTTCTTAAATTTCTTGAAAATTGTATGTGGTATTTTGGCAGTTGCTTTTTGCCATTTGCTCTTAAACTGATCACCATTTCATTTATTACTTTGAAAGGCAATGTAATTAACTGGTATTGTAAATGCTTCATCAAGTTAAGAGAGAGTCCAAAATTCTGGGATAATAATACCTTTTATGACAAGCTGAAATACTCCTTGACTTTATTTTTGTTTTACTCTTAATGTCACACAGATTGTTCTGGATTCTGTGAGCTAGAGGCTTGGTAACTGAAGAACTGTTTTTATCTTTCCAATTACTACACCCATGGGCTTCTTTATGGTCGCCATTAAAAGAAGACAGTGTATAGATGTCTCACTGAGAGCCCTTGAGTCCAGAGCCTGTTGAGACATATTCCCTTTGCCTCATCTTCTAGAGGACTGCCAATTAACATGCACTTGCTAACTAGCTATGGAAAATGTAACCATGACAGTTTTCCAAAGAAGTCTGTGAGCATTTGAAGTGTTAAACTATTACAGAATTTTTTTTTTCCAGAGGGCCTTCAGAAGGATAAGAACAAACTTTATCCTTCTCAGTCAACTAACTCTTCCACAAATGGTAGCTGGACAGAAAAATTTTGTCTTCTAAATGCATTAACATTTCCTTCTAAGATATTTTTCCTTTCTTCTTTTCTCTATCCTTTTGGTCACACAAAGCTCCTTTATTTTTGTAGTTACCCTTTGGGGCCTTGACATTTCTTTTTCTCATTTCAGTGTATGAGGTTGGTTTGACTAAACGAGTGGTTTGACCAGTTGCTCAAGGGATCACACATCTGGAATGGAAAGCATTTAGAAATCTGCACTCTTAGAGGGGCATTGACATTGGAGTGATATGAAAAATCGTGTTGTGGAAACAACTTTCATGTCCAAGCTTAGACCACTTTGATTACTGAGAAAGAATGCACACATACATATACATGTACATGTACATATACATATACATATACACATATATATGTATATCAATCGATTAATTGATCAATAGATATGTAGGTAGATATTTGACTTCTTTCTAGCATGATGTAAAGCTTTCTCTCTTTTTCATGTATATCACCTAGGAAGAGTGACTGGTCCAGGGTGTTTCCTGCCTTCCACTTGTACTCCCTGTCCTGAATGAAAGGAAGCAAAAGCCTTGTGGAGAAAAAAGAATTATAATGAAGACAAGTGTGTGAATGTGTGCATGTACATGGGTGTGTGGGTACTAATTTATTTTACAGTAAATGAATGGCCCATGTTGGGGTACTTTGGGCATAATCCACAGAGAAAACACTATGAAGAAGGCTGGCTTTAAGCCTTTGAAATTACAGCTCACTTTCTAAATCACTATCAGAAGCTATTGAGTTAGTAATAAAATCAATGTCAGAGAAACCTAGGTTGAAATCACTCAGCCTACTTCATACATGTAATCAACAATATTTTCAAACTTGTTTTCTCGTCTCTAAAACAGGTCTAGTGGCATCAAATCACTGAACTAATGAAATTAGCTAAGGATCCAAATGAAAGAACAACCTTAAGAACCACAACAATAAATGTAGGCAATTGTGTTGGTATTATTAGTCTAACCAGCCTTTGGAGGTTTGCATTTTTAACTTTTTGTTTTGAAATAATTAGAGATTCTCAGGAAGTTCCAAAAAAATCTATAGGGTGATCCCACATACTCTTCACTCAGTTTTCCCCAGTGGAAACTTCAGAAGTCTAGGATAATTATCAAAAGCAGGATGGATATCGGTATAATTCAAAGAGCTTATTCAGATTTTACAAGCTTTACATGTATTCATTTCTCTGTGTGTTTCTGTGTATGGTCCTATGACATTCTATCAAGTGTGTAGGTTTGTGTAACCACTGTTGAGATCAAGATAAAGAACTGTTTCATTACCACAAGATTCACGTTAACACCTTTGTGGCTATATCCACCACCTAATCTTTGGCAACCACTAATCTGTTCTCCATCTCTATAGTTTTATTTCAAGGATGTTATATAAATAGAATTATACAGTGTGTGGCCTTCTGGGATTGGCTTTTTTTCTCACTATGCATCATTCCCTTAACATATATCTAAGAGATAGATATCACTAGTTCATTTCTTTTAGTTGCTTCACATTATTCCATAGCATGTATATATCAATTTGTTTCATTGTTCATCTCTTCAGGGGCTTTTGGTTTTTTTCTAGTTTTTGGCTATTATGAATAAAGTTGGTATAAACATTAGCACATAGAGTTTACATGAACATAGGTTTTCATTTCTCTGGGATAAAATGTTCAATAGTGAAATTGCTGGGCCATACAATTGTTGTAGGTTTAGTTTCGTAAGAAACTGCCAAGTTATCTCTGGGATGGCTGTACCATTTGCATAGTTTCTCCACAGTCTTGCCAGCATTTGTTTTTGTCACCATTTTTCATTTTAGCCATTCTGATAGGTATTTAGTGAACATAGTAATATTCCATTGTGGTTTTAATTTGCATTTCCCTAGTGGCTAATGTTGATTAACTTTTCACGTGTTTATTTACCACCTGGATATGTTCTTTGAGGAAATGCCTGTTTATACCTTTTGCCCATCTTCTTAGTTGGGTTGTTGTTTACTTTTGAGTTTTGAGTATTCTTTATATATTCTGGATACAAGTCCTTTGTTATATATTGAGTTTGTCAATATTATCTTGAAGTTTGTATCTTGTCTTTTCACCCTTTTAGATAGGGTCCTAGACAGAGCAAAATTTTTTATTTTTGATGATTGCAATTTATCACTATTGTGGATTTTGCTTTTGATGTCTGAAAACCCTGCCCCACTTTAGGTTACAAAGATCATTTTTTCCTAAAAGTTTTATAGTTTTACATATAGTCATGCATGCAAGTTTGTGACCTATTTTAGTTTAATTTTTGTACTAGGTATTAGGCTTAGGTTGAAGATTTTTGGAGGGCTTTACCACTGGGGCCTGCATATCTAGACACATTTTAGCCCATGTTCTCCCTGGCTATTTCTCTGTATTTGTAGATATTATTTCATGTCCACCTTAAATTTTAAACTCTTTTACTCTTTTATTGGGTCTTTTTCAATTATTTTACTTTATATTGATATTTCAGCCCTGATTTCTTATTGCCTTACTGATTGAAAGAATGTAATTACATAGATATCTTCAATTATTTACATGAGTCATGCCAATAATATAACAGGATATGATGATAATGTCAATATGTTTGTCTTTCCCAAGATACTGAAAGTCTGTAGAGAGGGAAGAACATATCTTCCTCTTTCTCAAAACCTAGGCCAAGATTTTGCAGATAATAAGGACTCAATGATATTTGTAGAATCAAAGGAGTTTTATCAAGTTTATATTTGCTACAAGAGGGACGTGCTCACCTATATGTGCATCTGTATTCAGTTGCAATGTTAGAAGAATTTTTAAAAGACAAAACCGAGTGGAGAAGCCAGTAACATCCTAATTGGATCACCCCTGACTGTTTGCACCTGATGCTCTACAGGTCAGAACCTGTTAATGAGGTCAGGATGGCAGCTTGTATTGCCCAGTGCCTGCAGTAGTTGGTTCTAGGATGCTGTGGGAAGGCATACTGCTGATTCTTAAATATTTTTCCAGTCTGTTTTCCTATGATTCAATTTAAGCATATCCCTCAAGACAGATCTTTGAACTTATATGTATGCACATATTTTATAAATACACAAGCACACATTCACAACATACGTATGTCATTGTTACTGTTTCCTCAGAGTAGCCTCCAAATTCTATTATTTAGAAATCTTCTTTGCATGTTTTGCTTACATCCAAATGCCCATTAATTAAGGATTTCTGGCCATGACATCCTATCTCATCCTAGTTTCCCAAAAATCTCATGCTTAGGTGGTAACAGGGGGTGTGGAGATTCATGTGTTATTTGTTCACAGATGTCTGAAAGCTCAAAAGCACAGGTCAGTACATTTCTATAGAAAAGTCTTCCTCATGATTATAAAACACTTATTCTTCCTGTGAAAATAAAAATAACATTTGGGGAAAATTAAAATAACATTGGGTAGATCCAGAGGATTAAATAAAGTTTGCAAATAAATGACTCTTATCAGGATATGAGCCATAGCACAGGGACAGATACATTTTTTAGTGCTAAAGTATTTGGACAGGTTTTCTATTGAATGATTTTACAGCATTTAATTCTGAGCTATGTTTATTATTTGGTAGACATTAACACATGTCCATCCCCCACCACACCAAATAAGCTTTTAAGAGATATTCTATTAATAGTTAAGAGGATTTATAGACTTAAACTGTACTTTCTGTAAAGATACACACAACACTAAGTAGGAAAACTGTTTCTCTTGGGGGAAATGTGAACTAGTCGTAGAAATTTATGCTTAGGAAATTCACTTTAGGAAACTATGATTTTAGGGAAAACAACCCTTTGCTCCTTAATGTTCTTATGTTCCTTCATAAGTATGTTAATTTTTTTCTCTAGCAAGTTTTGTAGAAAACAGCCTATAATTTTTCTTTCATTACTATATATGTTATAATCTTTATATCAGAGAAAAACATTCAGTGGCTAATAGTACTAGTAGCAAAAATTTGTCAAAGTTTTCTGCTTTTTAAAACATTACCTTATGAAATAAATAAAACAGTCATTTGTCTTGGTAAAGAGAAGTTGTTTAGATTGGAGAAAACTGGACAGATCAGGTAATTATCATCCAGATTCTAGTGTTTCTCTTGGGGTTGATTTGAAAACAATTTTGATATAACATTGATAAGATAAAGTGAGCAATGGCACTGAAGCTTGCTTATGGTTTTATATTCTCTCTGGATAAACCCTTTCCTTGTCAAGAAAGCATTGAGGATTGAGGAGATTGTCTTACCTTGCTATCACACACAGCTTTGCTGCTCTCTTTTCTCGTGGTTTGGTGAATGTTTGCATTATATCCCTCAGCCCTAGGCAGAGGCAGACATTGCTTCCAGGTGGATGGGCTGGAGAAATGTTTCCGAAGGCACTCTTGATTGTCTTGGGAAAGCCTGGGCATGTTTTTACAATAATGGTTCCAAATGAGTCCTATAGCCTGAGTTGAACAACCCCAGCCCAAGGTCCACAATATTTCTCTTCGTTTGGCTGATTGAGGAACTCTCTCTCAGTCCCCCGGGGACCTTCCTGGAAAGTGACACTAATCCAAGCAAAAGGATTATCTTTTGCAGATGGCAGTTTATCCACAGATCTTTAGGGTTCTATTTCGGGTAGGTTCTCCTATTTTGAATGTTTAGGTATGTTACGATTGCCCCCTACAGGTAGCAGTGTATTCCCAATTAAAATTTAATCCTAAACCAAAACTGAAAGAAATTATTCAAATGATATATTGCTTAGTATATAATGATAAAGGAAATAGATTGCTTGGCAGAATTCTGTACTAGCAGTGTGTGGTAGGGAATAGTACTTGGCAATCTTGGGCTATACTATTGAGAGGCAGATGGTCTGCACAATTTATTTAGGTTTCTTTTTCTTTTGCATATTAACAACTTATTTTCATTTTTTAATATCACAAACTTAAATCAGAATACTTTAAAAAACATTCTGCATGCATTTTACCAACCTGACAAAGGACGAATATCCAGTTTACTAAAATCACTAAATACACATAACAATGAAAACATCAATGCATTAATCTGATGGTATCTTACTGCTATGCACATGTTCATGTAACACTCATCTGGAGCATTGGCAAAATGTAGATAGAGGAATTTCTCTCAAAAGCAAATTTAAGGGATTAAATATCATCATCATCAGTGCTACTGAGAATAAAGCTGCTGACTATGCAGGGCTCCTACTTCCCAAACATTCCCAAACCACTCACAGTCCCTTTCTTGCCAGAATTATCAAACAACTTCTTGTTGGAATTGTCATCTTTGAACATGTTTTCATCTGTAGCTTCTTCATCCTCTTTTGCATCTACTTCATCTTTTTTTTATCTGAATATTCAAATATCTTTTCATCTGCATCATCTTCCTCCTTCACATCAGCATCTTCAAGACCCCTTTCACTTGCATTTTTTTATCCTCTTTTTTATCAGACTTATCATCACAAACTTTTTTATATTTATCTTTCTCGCCTTTCTTTTCATCTGATTCTTCATTAAACTCTCTCTCAGAGCCTTCATCAAACACTTTTTCAGAGTTTTTGTTTTCAAATTCTGATTTTTCAGAGTCATTTTCTTCTTTTTCAAGAACATTTTCATTAAACTTCTTGCCAGACCCACTCTCATTAAACTCTTTTTTGAGGCCATTTTCTTCAAATTGTTTTTCAGAGCCATTTTTAAACAGTTTTTCAGAGCAGTCTTTTTCAGCTTCTCTTTCCAACTCATCTTCTTCAGACTCCTTTTGGGGGCTATTCTCTTCTTCATACTCCTTATTGGGATGATCTTCTTCAAACTCCTTTTCAAGAGCATTCTCTTCAAAATCATTTTTGTGTTGCTTCTTTTTGGATTCTTTTCCAGGGCAATTCACTTTAGACTCTCTTTTAGGACTACTGTCTTCAAACTCTTTTTTGGGACTGCCTTGTCCAGACTCTCTTTTGAGGTATTCACACTCTCTTTTGGAACAGCCTTCTTCAGCCTCTTTTTTGGGGCCACTCTCTTTGGCATCTTCTTCAAATTCTCCATCTTCTGTGTTTTCAAGCTTCTTTTCATCTATAGGCTCTTCAAATTCCATTTCAGTTACAGCTTTTTGAGCATTCCTTTTAGATGTGCTAGGGTGCTCTGAAAAATGCCTTGCTCTAGAAGGCTCTGCTTTTTCTGAAATACAGATGGAATTTGAACACCAAAGACCTTTATTGGCATCATGAGCATTGAGGAAAGCCTCCCATCCTTTCAGCCTTTCCTCCCTTTCTCTTGTGGACTCTTCCACCTGATAATCTGTAGTTCCATCCCACACTTGGGCAGTGATTTGACGGCCACCAAACCACCGTCCATTGAGGGTTCGGATACAATAATAAGCTTCCTCTGGATCCCTGAAGGACACAGAGGCCACACCATCTGGGTGTCTATCAAAGAGGAGGAGCTTCCTAATTTGTCCAAACTTTGAACACTCTACTTGAAGATCTTCTCTGATCTCATTTAGCACCAATGGGTCATCCTCAAAATCCATAGGATGAAACATATTTTTGATGATGACAACTCGCTCATGGCGCATTCGGGTTGGCCCATCTCTTCTCTCAGGTCTCCAATCCAACTGCTTTTGTTGCAGAAACAGCTTTTTCTTGTAGTCCTTGCACTTCTTCTTCTTCCTAGAGGCATCATATTCCCCCTTCAGCTGAAACTTTGCTAACTCAACATGTAATTTGTAGCCTCTAATTTCATCTTCATCCAAAAGTTTCAGTGTAAGATCCACAGATTCCCTCTTCAAATAACAGCAAAGCCCATCTCCTTTAAGATTTCCTTGATTATCTTTGTAAAGCTTGACCTTGAATTCTCCTGTTTGAGAATCTCTCATAATAATGCCAAACTTGGACATGAGCTGTATAAATTCATCTACTGTAATGTCTGGAGGCAAACCAGACACATATACATTTGTATTTCTGTCGTCTTCAACATGAAACCATTCTGATTCAGCCTTTCTCTTTTCTCCCCTCTTTTGGGGGTCAGTGGGTTCAGGAATTTTTCTTTGTGGAGGTTTCTCTGCAGGCCTAACACTAACATCTTGTACATTTGCAGTAGAGCTAGATGCACCATCATTAGAAAAACCATAATTGGCTTGATATGTAGCAATGAAATCTTCAGTGATCTTGGGGAACCAAGCCTTCTTCTCCAAGTCCCACTCGTAGGGCGTATCATCTGGTTGCTGCCCAAAAACATTAGTTTCTCTACTGGGATCTTTCTGGGTGTCTCTGTCCTTGGTGTCCCCGTACAATTCTTGCATTCGCAACTGCTCATCAAAGTCATCATTCCCATCCAAGTTGTTGACATTCATGTTGCCAACGTAGCCCAGGGGGACAGTCCAGGTGAGCTGAGAGACTGAGATGAAGCTAGAGAAGAAAGGAGAAAATCTATTTACATTTCTTAAAACATCATTTCAGTACCAGTCAGCTTTGTGGCTAGAAATGTATGCTAAATTCATACCCAAACTTAAGGCTAAGGATTATCACACTTTATATTCGTGTCATATAGAATTAATTATAGTGATTTTCTTACCAGCAAATCTGAACCATGAGAAATGTTAAGTGAAGTCCTTCAGGTAGAAGGAAAATGATAACCGAATCCCCAAATCTGGCTAAACACAAAGGGATAAACAACTCTGGAAATGATAACTATGAGACTACATTACTTAATTCTCACTAAAAGACTATTTAAGCAAAAACAATAACAATGTATTCTGGGTTTTATAAAGTGTTATAAAGAAAATAATAAAGATAAGTGTGAAAATTAATTAAATAGAAAGCAGAAATCAAATGGAGAAAAAAAATCAATGAAATGGAAAGCTGGTTCCTTGAGATCAAGAAAATTAATAAACCTGTAGCCAAATGGATCAGAAAAAGAGAGAACACACTACTAATTACCAATACAGTCATGTACCATATAATGATGGGGATATGTTCTGAGAAATGTGCCTTAGGTGATTTTGTCATAGTGGGAACATCACAAAGTTTAATTATACAAATATAGATGGTGTAGCTACACTTTTATATGACTGGAAGCATGGTAGGTTTGTTTACACCAATATCACCACAAACACCTGAGTGATGTGGTGTGCTATGACATTATTATGGCTACAACATCACTAGGTGGCAGGAATTTTTCAGCTCCACTATAATCTTATGGGATAACTGTGGTACATGTGTTCCATTGTTGAAAGAAATATCATTAAGCAGCACGCAACTATATTAGGAATAAGAAGGGTAACCTCAGTACTAATTCTATAGATATCACATGAATAATAGACAATATTGGGAACAACTTTGTCATAGTAAATTAGAAAATTTAGCTGAAATGGATAAATTTATTGAAAGTAAATTATCAAAGTTCACTTAAAAATAGCCTAAATATTCTTATATCTATTAAAGACATTGAAATTTAGTAAAAAAAAAACAAACCAAAAAACCCTCCTGCAAAGAAAACGTTGTGCCCAGATGACCTTACTTGCAAATTCTGTCTTCAATGTTTACAGTCAAAAGTAATACATGCTGATTAAAATGCATGCAATTACACAGAAGAATCAAAAGTCAGCATATCACAACTCACTCCCTTCAGTTACCTGTTGTTTAAAAGTTCTTTGATATTTGTCATTATAGAATTTTGTTATGTACATACACAATATAAACATCCATTTAAAGAGAAGAAATATTATGTACACGTTATCTGAGCTTGCTTCAGAACTCAAAGCTCTATATAATTTCTTTTTAAACAGTTACATAATATCTCAATGCCTGATATTATTTTCTCCATTCCTGCGTTAATGGGCTAAATTTGTGTTGTCCTTGTAAGAAGAAACAGGAGAGAGTCCTCTTGTGAACTTTCTTTTTCTCTACCATGTGACACA
>PVKM010044988.1:0-12085 GCA_004027735.1 Carollia perspicillata
TTTGAAAACATTCCATTGATTTGATGCTTCAGCATCTTCGAAGAGTCAGAAAGGAGGCACATTAGCTTCTGAAGGCCGCACACACGTGTGTACATACTCAGGAGGCTCTCCCTCCCCTGCACCTGAACCCCACACGTGGCAGGCGGCTGGGCAGCAGGGCTTGTGCCTGCATTTAAATTGCCCTCTCACAAATGAATTCTTAAGGTTTTTATCTTAAGGTTTTCGTATGGTTTGAGTTCAAAGATGCTCGCTTTGGTCAGATGATTAAATGCTTATAGTATTTTTGACTCTTGGTTTTCATAAAGAGATTAAGTATTTTGTCTGTTACTCTCCTCAGATCTTGCGTGTATACTTGAACCATGTGTTCTCATTCATGACCCCACGTGGCTCCCACTCACCCACCATCTCAAGTCCAAGTACACTTCAGACTTTTCTAGAATTCTGCTGGCTAATCACTAGTTGCTTATCTCCTTGCATTTTTATATCCCTTCTTCACAAGTTTTGTCAGCCTGGTGCCTGGTTTTGTCAAGAGGCTGCCTCCTCCTGACAGTCATTGTGCAGGCCAGCATACATCTTGCCTCATCCAGGAAGCCCTCCCTCACTGGGAGAGGAAGCCAGGTGCCTGGTTATTAGTCCCAGGTAGCCAACGCTAACCGTAGGGTCTTTGGTCAGTTCCCTTGTTCTCTCTGTCCCTCTGTGGTGGACTCCGGCCAGCAGAGTCCGCCTGTTGTGACTGAAGATGAGAATAAATGCACAGGCGACAGCAATCCTGTGAATAAAAAGGGAATGGAACGGCCACTCTCTCAAGAGGAGAGCGCCTCAACCCTTGCCTAGACAGGCTTTTGTTGTTTTTCTTGGGTCTTACATCAGAGAAAGATTTATTATCTATTATGTAGAATATTATTTTCTACATTTTAGGTACAATCAAGGAAATGAAAATAACATGCAGAGGGGAATGGCAATGAGCTGATTAGCTCTGTCCTTGGGAAAATTCACACAGGCTTTGGAAATTACCTTGAAGATAGACAATACACATTTGTTGTTTTAGACCTGGGTGATGGATTTTAGCAAGAGCAAGCCCTAACAGTCTGTAGGCATTTTCTAGGCCTGATTCCCACGGGAAAACTCGGTCTGAAGGTCTGGCTCCTGCCCACCACTTCGCTTCTGCAGGTTTTCCATACAGAGCTGAGTCACGTTTGCCAGACTAAAACAAACCGGTCCCCTACATCTTTCCATTTCTTTACCTGTAAAATGGAGGGCAACTCTGGGACCTATTGCATAGGAACCATTGTGAGGATTAAATGAGTTATTACAGGTGAAGAGCTTGGATGGCTGACACAAGGCAAATATGCCATATATGGGGTCTACTCAGAAAAAGTCCAGCCATTGTTACTAAAACGAGAACTGTTTGTGCAATATCAGTGTAACCTGGAAGCCAAGGAGAGTGGGCTGGAATGCACATGTGTGAATGATGACAACTTCACTGTACTAGTCAGTAGGGCGGGTAGACACCTGTGGAGTGAGCATGTGTACTGTGTGGCTGTCCCATTCCAAGTGACTGAGCAAGTAGAGTGACAAATCTGCATCAAATTTTGTGTTAAGCTTGAACATCCTTCCACGGAAACTATTCACATGATTCAGCAGGCCACCGCTACGGGTATCTGGTGATTGGCAGCTTCAGCACAGCATTTATGTGCCCGCACACGCATCACCTCTTGTGTAGAGGGTTTTGGTGAAACATCAAATTACCCAGGTGACTAAGTCCCTGTATAGCCCAGATTTGGTACCCTGTGACTTTTGGCTTCTCCCAAAACTAAAATCACCTTTGAAAGGGAAGAGATTTCAGATGGTCAATGAGATTCAGGAAAATACGAGGCAACTGATGTCAGTTGGGAGAACTGTGTGAGTCCCACTGTGCCTACTTTGAAGGGGGCTGAGGCATCACTGTCCTATGTACAATGTTTCTTGTATCTTGTATCTTTTCAATACATGTATTTATTTTGTCATGGATACAAGAAACAGACTGACAGAGGCCAGAGGGGATGGGAGAGGGCAATGAAGAAAGAAGGGGAAAGCCTAGTTAAGGAACGAGTATAAATGACCCATGGACATGGGCAACAGGGTGGCATTGACTGTGGGAGTGGGGGGTGGGTGGGGCAGGGGAGAGGAACAGGGGAAAATTGGGGCAACTGTAATAGAACAACAATTTTAAAAAGTCTCTTTTATAATGGCTGACTACTTTGTGGACAGACCTTGTACATTAGGGATTTCATTAACTGCTATTGATACTTTTTATGATAAAATTTTAGATTGCTGCATGTTCTCTGAATTTCATGTTATGTAACATGACAACTTCTTATTTTTTACTTCATTTAAAAAAATTTGTGGTAGACATTTGAACTTCTGACTCTTAGCATAGCCAGTGCTAGATGGAGTTGTAAGAGTACTTGGGCAATGGGGATGGAGCGAGAACGTGCACATTCTGAAGGGAGCAGAGAACGCCGAGGCTGGTTCTCATCCACTTGCATGAACCTTACGTGACAGGAAGGGGTGGGCCCAACGTGCTAAGAGAAACTCCACTGAGTTGCTTCCTTTCCTTCTTGCTCTCTTAGATATAGATTCATGTATGGATTTTCTCATGGTATTTTTTTATTGTGGTAAGAGTGCTTGACATGAGATCTCCCCTACTGACAAATTCTTAAGTGAGCAACAGTTTTAACTGTAGGCATGATGTTGTGCAAACGGACCTCTAGAACTTAATGCATTTTTTATAACTGAAACTAGGGACCCACTGGACAGCAACTCCCCACCCCTCCTGCCCCTACCCAGTCCCTGGCAATCGCCATTCTACTGTCTGTTTCTCTGAGTTTGCCTATTTGTAGGTAACCCATTTAAGTGGGATTGTGCAATATTTGTCTGTCTGTGACTGGCTTATTTCACTTAGCATGACGTCCTCCGGGTTCATCCATGTTACTGTGTGTGGCAGGATTTCTACTTCTGGGTATATGTCCAGAAGAATTGCAATCGGGATCTCTGAGAGCTCTCTGCACTCCTAGTTCACTGCAGCGTAGTTCCCCATAGCCAAGATGTGGAAACAACCTACGTGTCTCTCAATGGATGAACGAATAAAGAAAATGTGGTATATACATGCTAGTCGGTCTCATAGTAATCTTAATTCTGTATGTTCACCTCAGTTTCAATCCTTAGTCTTCATTCCCAGTAATGTCTTACTTGATAAGACACTGGCATACAATACACTCACAGGGGTGTGAAGTACTGCATAGGGAGTATGTGGTTACTATGTGTGGTGCCAGATGGGTCCTGGAAATAGCGGGAGGAACACATTGTACAACACACGATTGTCTAACCACTATGTTGTACACCTGAAACTAATACAAAGTAACATTGCATGTAAACTGTAATTAAAAAATAAAAAAGATGCCGATAGAAATGACCGTAGTTAAAAATGTGGCTGAATTGGCTGAATCTTAAAGTATTGTAAGAGTGTCTTTGTTAAATTAACTAAGCAATAGGATTTTATCCTTGAGAGAATAAGGCAGAAGGGTAAATAAAGGATTTGTCCAGGTGGGGAGAAAGAAGAGGGAGAAAGAGGAGCATGTGTGGAGGAAGGACAGGTGTGGCGGAGGAGCTGGTGACCTCCTTTCCCAGAAGAGAATGAGTGGTGTGACCCCGGTGACGGTCCTACAGACTGAATCTGGGCGACAGACAGTAACAGGGAAGGAAGGACTCTAAATGCTTTCACTCTTACATGTGAAGAGGGCGGTTCATTTCCTCCTTTTTCTTTTGTTCCTTGATAATTAGAGTAAATGAGAAAGTACATATCAAATAAATCTAAATCTTAAGAAATGGAAGGCTACAGATTTAGGGTTATCTAACGATCTCTCTATAATTCAGGATATTTACATGTTTGGATTACTAAAACAGTTATGAATGTTTGGATTTATTTTATATGTAGAAGTAATATTCAACAGTGTTCTTATAATAAAAAATATAAAAGCAAAAATAGTTGTTTCTACTTCCTAAAAATAAAGCTTATAAAATTGAATAGTCCACTAACAATTTATTTTTGCTTTAATGTTGTCTATTATTAGGAACAATTCTTTTTAGTATTTCTTTTAAACAATAATTTGTCCACTTAATTTTAGTAACAGTTTTATTAAAGAAAACTATAGAAGTAAGAGGGGCATTACCTCACCCAGAGGTTAGTAGTAAATCATCTGCTAAGGGTCTGAAGTCTTAATGAAATTTGTTCATTCATAAAAAGTGAGGATTATGGAATTGGGAAGAACTTATCTTAGGTAAACTTTTGAATTTCTGAATATTCATTTCCCTCATAAATGTATTATTCATCATTCTCTTTTTCCTCCCTCAATCCTAAGTAAATAATTTGTCAATCTGATGTTTGACTTCTTTCTTATATTCTGTCAGAAATTAAAAAAAAATTGGGATTATGTCATTGAAAACTTATTTTTTTATTATGTCTGAGAATTGGTTTCAGGGACTGAGTTTAATAACTTATTAATTTTCTGCTACCAATGACTTCAGCTGTGATTTGAAAAATGTTTAATTTCTTAAGACTCTTAAAAATTGGCATACCTTTATGAGGAGCTAAATATTGTATTCGAAAAGTTGTCAGCCTTCAACTCTGGAGCATATTATTTTACTGTTATAATCAAAGTAATTCATGGGAAGATCTATTATTTGTATCAGTTCAGAATGCCGAGTCATGCCATACAGGTGCTTTAAGTGCTCACTGTTTTATTGGAATGTACCAGAGTGGCTTTCTGGGGAGACTCATAGAAGTGTTGCCTCCATATCAATCTTAAAAGTGTAGCGGGAATATTTAATTTCAGAAATGTACTTTGAGGGAATACTCCTTTATAAGATGTAAAAATAAGAACATCGGAGCTGGAAGGTACTAAAAAAATCTCATACAGTCAACCCTTGCACAGAAGACGGAGAAAGTGGTCCAGCAGGCGTCAGGTGGCTCCTGCAAGGCCACGCAGTGAGCTGAGACAGGCGTCCTGCTTCCAGGACCCCTCTTGGTTTGGGTGTAGTTTTTTCCACTGTGTCTCACTGCCAGCTCTACCAGAGCAGCAAAAGGCTTGAATGAGTTAATATTTCATTTGACCAGATTTAACCTCGTTTCTTACTCCAGCAGGTGATATCTGCAAGATGGGTACTCTCCCTACGTTTTACTTTATTAGTCCATTTCAGATTTAGTAACTTAAATAAAATAAAGGCTAGATTTCAATTTCAAAGGCAATTACCCACTTCAACCAGACAAGAATGTGTTCACATTTTTTCACATTTCAGAATGTTAAGAAGTTTACCAATGGCAATTTGTGTGGCCAGCGTACTTTTTTCTTTACCCATGTTTTGCACTTGTTTTCACCAAGTCGGTCTGTGTTAATGTTTGTTAGTGGTGACTTACAACTTTATTTAGACACAGCTGTTTTTATGGAAGCAATTTTGGATTATAATTTTTTTTTTTGTTTAGAATTTTCTAATAAGGTGGCCTTAGATTCATGGTCATTTAATTTGTCACCACATTCAGATGAATGAGCACAACATTACTTAATTCAGACTTTCTTTTTAACTCAGGCAAACAAATTAGAGATCAGGTAATTAAAAAATATGTCTAGGCTTGGTTTCTTGCCAATTACCCAACTTCAGAGACTTAAAACAGGGATGCATGATATTATAAGGCAACTATAAGATGACTGCAACAAAAATTAACTTACTTTAACCTTTTGAATAGCATCTTTGTAAAGCTGGTAGTGGTTGACTTTTCAGAAAAGTTACAGAAGAAATAAATCACTCTGGTGCTTCTTGAAACGTTTTGTTCTGTGGACTTCATGCATGTTTGTTTTGCTTAGGTGTTCTCTTCGGGATCCCATGGAGTGTTGGTGCTTATGTGGTGTTAAGCGATGAACTCAATGTCCTTTCTCGTTCTTTAGATGCCTGCACCAAGACATCCTTGAGCCTGCTTAGTGTGCAGCGACAACAGCAAATCGAGTGTGTTTGTGTGTGGTGCTCTCTGAAGCATGCCTAAGCACAATGAGGCATGTTGAGGTTTTTTGGCAACACTTGAAAATCATTGGCACTAGTTCCAGGCTTTTCACTTAACTTTGAGTTGCTTTGTGTTTTTTATTATTTGTTTTAAATTCTAGTTGGGTAAGGCTAGAGGAGTTACATTTCAGTTTAACTTCCTTTTCCAAAGATGTAGTTTAACTTGTTGAAGCTGTGGTTTTCACTTCAGATGTAGTTTTCGCTTTGGTATATTTCAGTGGCTCCCAGTCACTAGCATGCATGAGAATCACCTCCCTGGAGGTTTCACTGAGGCAATGTTACTGGACCCCTAACTCCAGAGCTGCTGATTTGGTAGGTGGGTATGGAGTAGAGACTGAGAATTTTACTTTCTAACAAGTGCTAAAGTATTGTGGATGCTGCTGATCTGGGAACCACTGTTTGAGAGCCTATGTTCTAGTAACAGATAAACCCACAGAAATTACTCAAAGACAAATTTATTATCCTAAGAACATTTTTACTTCCACTGGCGTAGATATTGAACAAAACCTCCAGTCTATGAATAATGTTTGAGAAAAGAAAATGAGGTGAGTCCTCAAAGTTGCTTTGGAGTGGATGAGACATCAGTTATGGACACATGTGGATGAATAATGAGTGGTACAGCTCCATATTTTGATGAGTTATTGGGTCTCTGAAGAGATGGTGTTTCAGCTACATGCTGTTGTCCTATGGGAGTTTCCATGACATTGACATTTGAGAGTTAGTTCAATGTGTGACAGATTCAGGGTATTTTCGATTCAAGGATTGGCACATTTGGCCCCAAAGTGAGAGTAAACAAGTTCTGTTGTGTTGGATTTGCTTGACTAAGGCCAGAATGCAATGGGATACGACGCAATGGGAAATGACTTAAGGATGCAAATGGGGATACAACTAAGCTTAAGTTCAAGGTTAAAGCCTGGTGAGCCCTATAATTTAATGCCAATGAAAGGCAGTAAATGACATAGTTAAAATGGCTCCTTAAAAATGATTCTGGCTGCTGGGTAGGATTGATGTTTAGAGAGAAGGGGCTGAAGATTAATCTGTACATTATTTCTAGTAATATTTTAGTGCCAATATATTAAGTACTGAGCCTGAGATAAACACATTCTGTCTCTGAATTTGTGGAGGTCACAATCTAGAGGAGAGGCTGGGAAGAGATTCATGCTACATCATATGTAATGGGATGCTTTAAAGCAGTCTGGGCTGTGGTACCATGGACTCATAGGGCGAGGCCTCTAGGAGGAGAGCGGAAGGCTTCAGAGACTAGTGAGCTTCATCTGGAATGATCGAGTAGTTCAAAAGGGTGGGGGGAGAACAAGTCAGGAGCCTTCTTGGAAGAGAAAACCTTTTGTCTCTGACGTGGAGATGGAAAGAGCAGGGCTGTGGATAGGGATGTTTTATGGAAAGAATTTTGGGTTTACGCTGGGGCAGGTCAAGAAATGAGCTCACCAAGAGTAGCCAGATCATGAATGTGAATCCCAGCCACACAGTGGACTGAACTCAAGGGACCAGGTGCCATAGAAATAAGGATTTTAAGGAGGGAGATGTGGAGAGGATTCCATTTTGGGAAGGTTCTTGAGTCATCTCTGTGGAGGGAGGCGGGGTAGGTGTGGAGAAAGGAAATGAATTCCCTCAAGAAAGAAGAGATGAATTCAAGAGACAGCAGGAGCTGGAAATGACAGGATTTGGTTAGTGGGCACGTGAGAGTTTGAAGGAGAGGATGTTGTTTGCTCGTATCTTTCTGGCTTGGAGACGTGGGGCCCTTCACCAGGGCGGAGCATGTGGATGGATGAACAGGCCTGGGGATCAGGTGATGCCTGCCTGTAAGAACTTACTGAATTTTGACTTTTGAGCTGGGATAATGATAGTGGGAACGTAAAGGCTGTACCTGAGAAAAGTGGTCAACTAAACCAAATTAGTTGAATTTGGTTTGGGCTAAATATGGTGAAGGGGAGAGAGGAGGAAAAACTCATTAGATGCATTAACCTCAGAAATTTTAAAAGGTATTCACAAAGAAAGACACCTTATGCATGATCTCAGTCCTTTTTTAATTGTCACCTGCACTGTCACGTATTTGCAGTCCTGTTACAGGAAAGGTGTTGTGTGTGTGTTTATCTACTGGATTCATAAAAACTTGGCGGTAAATAGTTTTATATGAGAATTTTGTGACAAATTTCAGCTTTGCCTTGAGTTTCCCCGACACGAATTAGATGCAGGTGGCATTGTTGGCAGTGGTCTCTGTGGACAAAGGTTACAATGGAGAATAAGCAGTGCTTCTCAGCCAAATGCTCATATTGCTATGAATAAGCTTCTAAGTGACATGGATCTGGGTTTAAATTGTAACTGTAAGAAAGGTAACTTCTGGAAGATGGCTCCATCTCATTAAGTTTTGGTCTCGCATCTGTGAGCTGGGACAGCCACCACATACTGAGCTATGCTGGAGGTGAAATGTGTCATGCAGTGCCGATATAGTAATATACTTCTACTTGTTTCCTGTTGCCACTGTAATAAATCGCCACAGTTTGCTGATAGTGACTGAGAATAACATGGATTTATTGTCTTACAGTTCTGGTGGTCACATGTCTCACATGAGCTTTCAGGAGCTAAAATCAATCAGGGCCGCTTCCTCCTCGAGGCTCCTGGAGAGTCAGTCTTGGCCTTTTTCTTTTCTAGAGGGCAGCGAGCATTCCTTGGCTCCTGGCTGCATCACTTCATCTCTGCCTCTGTGGCAGAGACTCTCTGCTTCTGCGGTCACATCCTCTTGTGTAGAGTAGTCAAGTCCCCCTCTTCCTCTCCCTAATAAAGACACTTGTAACTACATTTAGGGCTCACCTTGATAATCTAGGACACCTCCTTACCACAGAATCCTTAGCTTCATCACACATGCAAAGTTTCTTTTGCCATGTAAGGTAACACTCTAAGATTCCAGGAGTTAGGACATAAGAACATCTTGGTGTTGGGAGACGTTCATTATTCAGCCTACTACCGTGTTCACTAAATTATTGATATTGTGAACAAAAATAAAGAATTAGAAATGGAATTTTTAACTAAAAATCTATGATAGTATAATACGAATTATTCATATATAATATACTTTACATACAGGTGTATTTTAAAGAATGTTCTTAACCATTCTGGAGTGCCTGAAAAATGGGACCTCAAATGTATAACTTTTAGATAATGGCTTAAATAAGGTTTAGTTGGAGGAACATTGAAGTTGGTCAGACTCTCTAAGGGATGTATTGCAACACAGCTGGAATGCAGAAAATGAAGCTCTGACACGTAATTTCTTACCACTTTAAGTCTGAGAGACAAGTAGGCTGGCATGCATTTTTCCCAAGATAATGAGAATGCTGAGCTCCTAGGTCTTGCAACATTTAGTATATATTTACTGAATGTCAATTATGATTCAGGCACTGGGCTAGGTCTTGCCCTTGGATCTGAGACTATGTGTTTCATTAACTTCTCAGGTGTGTAGTAATTGCTTGGCTGTTTGCTTTGCCTTTCTGCGTTTGTTATCTTTTTCTAGATTATAGTCATCAAATGACCTTTTCAGCTAATTTTAGACCCATGGGAGCCTCGAGTATGCTTTATGTGATTAAGGAGAGTTAGTTAAATCCTTAGAGCCTCAAAAACAGGGGAGTCAAACTCATTTTCACCGGGGGCCACATCAGTCTTGCAGTTGCCTTCAAAGGGCCGAATATAATTTCAACTCCTTAACAGTTAAGGAGTGGTTACATTTATACAGTCCTAAAATTATTTTGGCCCTTTGAAGGCAACTTCGAGGCTGATGTGGCCCCCGGTGAAAATGAGTTTGACACCCCTACCCTAAAACATGGTTCTCAGCCCTGGCTGGCATAGCTCAGTGGATTGAGCACGGACTGTGAATCAAAGGATCGTGGTTCGATTCCCCATCAGGGCACATGCCTGGGTTGCAGGCCAGTTCCCAGCAGGGGACACATGAGAGGCAACCATTCCCTTCCCCTCTAAAGATAAATAAATAAAATCTTAAAAAAAATGAAACACCCCATTACACAAACAAACAAACATGGTTCTCAACCTTGATTGGGTTCTGCATTCTGGGTCCCCTCCTGCCCTGCCCAGGACTATTTGGCAATGTCTGGATACTTTGAGTGCCATGACTTGCCTGGGCGGGGAGAGTGCTCCTGGTATCTGGTGGGTAAGGCCAGGAATGCAGCTTTGCATCCTGCGATGTAGGCAATAATCCCCACAACAAAAAAGTGTAAGGTTCAAAATGTCAGCATTGCCAAGGTCAAGAAACCCTGCTCGAAGTTCGTACTGCCTGTGAACCTTTGGGTTAAATAAAACTGGGAATGTTTAGTTATTTTCTCTTGGAGTTGTTGCCTATCTAGAACAGACAAAATTTAGGACTAAAAAGATCTATGATGAACTTGGGGTAGGGATATTTTTGAGGGGGAGTGGTACTTATTTTTCTATGGTGAAAATTAAGATTTTGAAACAAGTCTCACTTATAGGCACTGGAGAATAATTTACTTCGAAGCAAAACGGAGACTTCTGAATGTGTAGCACAAATACTTTCATAGGCATTGCTTTGACAGTAGGGGGTTTATACTATAAGCACATATAGGGCATTTTATATAAGCTACATCTGAGGAATTGGTGTGATGATAACTGACAAAAAACAGTTTCCATCACTCGTACTTTACAGTGTACATTAGAAAAGTACATTTTCTAATGTACTTTTCATGTACATTAGAAAAGAAATAAGTACTAGGTGCTTCAAATATAAATATGAATATATAAATATATATACACATATACAGTGTCCAGCACAAGTAATGCCCCTTTTCATTACAAAGTCTTTTATTACAACATCATAAGCATGTAATTCTGTAACAAGAATATCACATTCAAGCACACTATATGACATTTTAGGTGAAATATTGAAATTAAAGTATAAATTATTATACCTATGTTAATATCCTGCCAACCACACTCAGGCAGATGTTACTTCTGCCGGGACCTGTATATAATGGTACACACACACACACACACACACACACACAATGTAAAACAACAGAACATCCTTTTCTCCCCATTCTGAAAGCCAGAAGTTGAAGGTCGCTCTGCTGGGCTGCCATCACGGTGTGATCAGGTCACTCTCTTCCCAGGGGCTCCAGGAGACAAGCATGTTTTGTTTAATATTCACAAACTTAAGGGCGTAGAACATTGTTTTTTTCAAGATACAAAGACATACCATCAGGAAACTAACCCAAAGATCTCCCTATTTAATTCTGTATGCGCTTAATTTACAATCTTATTTCTTTATAATTTGATGGGTGCTGGTCTTACAGAAACTACACTTGTAAAGGCTCATCAGTGGCCGAGTACAGGAAATTTAGACTTTGTAGTTCTCTCACTGTGTGAATTATTGTGATTTGTTTCGTTTGCTTAGATATCTTTTGAAAGGAGCTCCGGCGATTTTCCACCTGCGGAGCCCATAATGGGTTTTGTGTGCGAGATAGTGGGACACATGGAGGGCTTGCCTGAGAAGGTGGTAACAGGGAGCCGGCGTGCCACTGTCTTTGGGAGACGGATCTAAGCAGGGAATTACTGGGCCATAGACCAGTTTTGAGCCAACACTTCGAAAGAATATTCAGAGACTTATTTCAGGGTATTACAGAGACAATTATTTGTCAGGGTTAGGATGTAAATTATTTAAAAATACATAAGACTCGGAAGTGCGACTGCACTAATGCCAGATCAGGGTCTTAGCCTGGATCTTAGTCGATGGAAAGTCGGGATCACATCAAGCCTTTTTTTTTAATTATTATTTTTCCCATTACCATTTATTTCCCTTGTACTCCCCTCCCTCACAACCACCACACTGTTGTCCATGCCCAGGAGTCCTTGTTCCTCCATCCCTCCCCCCTCTCACCTCCCCACCACTAACTGTCATCTGTTCTCCATCTATGAGTCTGTCCCCACTTTGCTTGTCAGTTCAGTGGGTTCG